>WOGP01006791.1:0-12151 GCA_015342065.1 Leptinotarsa undecemlineata | reverse complement strand
CTCGAGTTCATCTAAAAAGCGATTACCGCCAATAATCAGTAGCAAACCTCTCATTATATCATAGTGTTTTTCGAGAGTTTTTTTTTTCATTTTTAGGTACCTATTCATATTTTTTCCATTGCTCTGAGGGTTTTCTACAATGAACTTCGAATAAGAAAACCTTTATTTGAAACATATCTACAGAAAAAATATATTATATGTGTTTTAATAAGCTGAAAAAAAAAATTATAGCAATAATAGCATCCGAAACGAACACTATAATAGTAATGAAAATTGAAATGAAGTAATTCATATAGGTACCCAAAAAATTATTGTCGCAATAAATATTCGAATTGGAGTTCTTCTCTTTCGATACATTTTTAAACTGGGTTTTTCATATTATTTATTGCCCTTAATTGTCTTATTTGCTGCATTGTTACGAAATCATTCAAAATCCTCAATCTCGTGTCTTCCACATTTTCTATCTCTCTGCTAGCGAAAATCTTATTTTTCAATGTCCCCTATAGAAAATAGTCCAAAATAGTAAGATCTGGTGATCTTGCAGACTATCTTATTGTCCCATTATTTGTCTCGAAATGGAAGAACTCCAATTCGAACATTAACTGCACAATTAATTTTTTTGAGTACATAAATTACTCCATTTCAATTTTCATTATAATGATAGTGTTTGTTTCGGATGTTATTATTGCTACAATTTTTTTTCTGCTCATCAAAACACATATATCATATTTCAGTTGTAGATGTGTTTAAAATAATCATAAATGGTTTTCTTATTCAAAGTTCATTGTAGAAAACGCTCAGACAACCAATTTCCAGAGCCGTAATTTAACAGGGAATAATTCACACAATTATAATTGAATATTACTGAAAAATCCCGAAATATAAAATTGAATTTAGTTTCTCAGTATGAAGTGAACGTCTACGATCCAAAAACTACAACAAAAAATGCAGGTCCGTATTTGAAAATTCAAAGATGGGGGTGGCCCAAGTCAGATAACACCCTGTATAAAAGATTCATGTATATATTCAGAGACCTCACATCAAGTGCCAATAGCAAAATGTGGGCAGATTTTCAATATGTCTGCGAATAAAGAAGATATAGGCAAGAAAATAATTTGGAATTTTTTGGTTTTTCTTGTATATTTCCAGAACCAAAAGAGCTATATTCGATTTCTTTACATCATTGAATAGCTATCTAAAATACGCAACTTCGCCATAATTTAACCGACACTCTAACCCTTATCGTTTACGAGATCCCCATGTACAGAAAAAAATAATTTCTTGATGGGACTATCGGAAATATTTTGTTTCTGAAAATTCTTATGTTTCGCAAAAATGAAGACATACAAGAAAAATTATATACAGAGTGTTTGCCAACACTTCAAGTAAAGTTCTCGAAATATTTCGAATTTCAAAAATTAATGAGCTTTGTAGTAAAGAAGACATATAGGAGATCATATGTACAGGGTCAAAACAATTAGTTTGGCCGTAACAGAAAAAATGTCTGACAAATAATTGCATTATAAAATGTACATTTTTTCTGTGATTCTCGATCAGTCAATTAATACGAACTTCACATATGAACTCAAAAAGGGTCCTAACTGGTTTTGAATTTGAAAACATATCGTGGCTGGTGACAATCAGAAAGAGCATCATTTTAGCATTTCAGCTGTATGCAGCATACTCGCCTTATCCACCACCATGCTCATAAAAATGTTATTTAGAAACAAGTTCAGCATAATAATATTTCGAAACACATAGTGGAAGGGGCATACATATAATAGTTTTTTGGGAAATATTCCCATATATACCAAGAAAAATGAATAATCGGAAAAGGATATTCAGATTAGCATGAATAACAGAAAGAGCCAAAAGTCCAAGAATGCATTCTTCATTTCAACAACCACAGTGAACGACCACGAGGCAAGAATACTACTCCGAAAGACTACTACAAGAAACGAAATTCAACCAAAGAGAAGACTGCATTAAGTCAATAATTGAATTTCACAGACGCAGTTCGGTTGTCGTTATTTCAACGAGTAGAGGCAAATAACTCGACAGAAAAGGATAGTTGGAGAAGTACACGACATAAACAAAGATAACGTTTCCCCTTCCTTTGTCCTTTATGGTTGACGAAGAGAATAAACTTTAGTTGGTGTTGTAAACTTGCCGTTACGAAGTGTTGATCTCAAAAATGCAAGGAAAATAGTGAACTCTGGCCTAATTAAGTGTTCAATTTTAATCAATTGTGATTACTAGTGAGAATTGTAATTGTCGATACTTTCGCTGGATTTTTATCTCAACTACTTTTTACGGCAATAAAGAATAAATCAGAGGTAATTAGTGTCAATTTCGCATTTGTTTGAACAAATTAGTTTTTAACTAATAGTACATTATCGAGTCATTTACTGTAGATTACCATATGTTTAACATGTTTCAATTAATTCTTAAACATATACGAAATTGAGTGTAAATAGGTAAAATGAAATAAAAAGCAAGAGAAGCAGGTGGTTCGAAAATCAGTCGCAGAAAGCTAAGACTTTGTGCAATTTTCTGTAGCTGTTCACGTTGATATCTACAACATGCTTTCAAATCAATTATGTTAAATCAAATGTAGTACAGCAACCATTAAGAAAACCGGCATTTTATACCAATAAGACTATAAAGATAGTTAATTCTAGACAAAAGATTGAAACGGTATGAAATTAAACAAAGGTTTGATGATTCAGAACACTAAAAGAGAAAGATAAAGGATTTCGTGATTTAAAAAGTTTACCTGGGTGGAGAAAAGTGTGCATTATGAAGGCTCGAAGCAATAAAAACGATTATAGAAGATACCTAATTTAACGAGGTATCGTTTATAAAGTAAATAAAAAGTGAATACTCATATCGCTAATGGAAATCTGTTCCCTTTAATGTTTTGGCTTCATTTTTCAGCCCAATTTTCAATAAATAAAAATGGGAAAAATATAAGTATATACTTTCAGATCTTAAAATCTGTCTACTTCTTAAGTGGGGCCGCCCCTGCAAGCAGAACCAACTCGAAATTTGAAATTTCCTTCCAGGCCGTATTTTATTCAAATTTTGTACTCGGAGTGTAAGTTTGTCGACCCGATCCGAAGCCAAGCGTTGTAAATCCTTCGAGCGAGTAGTGACCATTTCTCGAAAGTAGAATGCTATACATTTTCTATGACTCATATCCGAAATAGTTTAAAATGAGATTCGTTTGTGTGATTGTTATAGTGAGAGGTTAGGAAAAAACTGCAGTGTGATTTGAACACCGAACCCTGCCCCTGCACAAGCCCCGAGTTGTACCAACTTCTCCAAAGAACTGGCTTGCAAATCAGTGTGGTATAAAGTTATTTGGCATTTTTTTATACTAGTTTGTTATACCAAGAAACATTGAATGTTTATTAATAGGGATAACTTAACTAAATATATTAATTTGAAAAAATAATGAAATATTAAACAAGAAAACACAAGTATAATTAGTACAAGCAGTGAACATCAAGTCCCTTATGTTAATAAGTATTGAAAACTGAAATAGGTTTTTTAAAACATTTATACATAATTGAATGAGAATAAACGAGTATCATGATCAATATGGGCAAACAGTCAAAATTAAAATGATCCATATTTAATATAAAAATATTGGATGATTCTGGCCATATGAAAATCATATAACCCTGTATTTTGAATATACTTCATTAAATACTTTTTCCATTGATTAACAATTAATATTATAGATTTTTATGAAATTTATGTTCGGAATTTTTTATTTATTTATTATTGTTTTTTTATTTGTTATTGAAGAATGAAACAACTAATTTTTTGCTTATATAGTGTGTTGAATTCTAATAAATTTTTTAATAAATTGATGAAGATATTGAAGAAAAGAAATTCGAAACTTTCTATGTTTTTTACAACTTTTATAAATGTGTTAAAAAAACACAAAGTTTCACTTCATTTTTCTTCATAATACGTTTTTTGGTTTATACAAATTCATTGTTGGTTTTGAGTATGATAATTCATATATGCATTTTATCAATAGTTTACTTTTGTCTGATTTTGATTAGAATACTAATGAAGAGTGCTACTTTTTTCGAAAAAATTCAATATGTTTTATCCACGATAAATTTTTATCAATATACAGGGCTATTGAAATTCGTTTCTGTACATGGGGATCTCGTGAACGATAAGAGATAGAGTGTCGCTTAAATTGTGGCAAAGATGCGTATTTTAGAGACCTATTCAATGATGTGAAAAAATCGAATCTGGAGATATACAGAAAAAAACAAAAAATTCAAAATTATTTTTTTTGCCAATATCTTCTTTATTCGCAGACATATTGAAAATCTGTTCACATTTTGCTATTGTAACTTGATGTGGGCTATCAGAATATGTCCATGAATTTTTATACAGGGTGTCATCTGACTGGGGTCACCCCCATCTTTGAATTTTTGATTACGGACCTGTAGTTTTTGTATCGCCGACGTCCACTTAATACTGAGAAATTAAATTCAATTTCATATTCCGGGATGTTTTGGTAATATTTGATTATAATTGGGTGAATTATTCCTTTTTAAATTACGACCCTGGAAATTGGTTGACTGAGTTAAATAAAACCATAATAGAAACTTTCACGTCTCCCTATGTACCGTATAATTTTTCAAAATTTTTTCATTCGATCCAAAAACAAAAAAAAACCGGTCCGTATTTAAAAATTCAAGGATAGGGGTGGCGAAAGTCAGATATATATATAAAGATTCATGGACATACGCATTTATGCCACAATTTAACCGACACTCTATCCTTTATCGTTTACGAGATCCCCATGTACAGAAACGATTTTGAATAGCCCTGTATAATCCTAGGAATTTTAATAAAATTGGTATAACTTATTGAATTGTTATCAACAATTATAGGATTGGCACAACTGTTACAAATATTCATATGCGAAGATTTTTGTAAATTCAGAGTTAATTTATTCTCTTGAAGCCAACCTGCAAATTTTCATGTCTTTTTTTATGTCATCATGAATTTTGTCGAAGTTATCCAAAGAGTAAATATGCATTTATATAGCCCCTTAGAACAATGGTGGGTATCAACCCGAAACTAATTTACGTTCCTAATTGTATAATAACAGCAGCAAGTGCTTGCTGGAAGCGCTTTTTTAGTAGTTATCTAGTTAAGAAGAACTATAAATATGGTTGGGCTCATAATCATTCCGTTAATTATGATTAACTGTTTGATATTTGAATCTGAAAGAAACTAGGAATTTTGTGACAGATATATAAGGTGGAATGTTTCAACTAATAACTATTTTTTTCTACTGAGGATGCTAACTTTGTTGGCGAAACGCGCGTCGAGTGCAAAAATATCAGTTTGGTGTTTGGGTAATTGATCAAAGAAGTTATGGAATGTTTTAGTTTTTAATACCGAATATCAAAATAAGATAGATGTATATATGTTGCATTTCTAGGAAAATTAAAACTGGAAATAGTGGTGTTAACATTTTATTTGATAAATTAATTTATTCATTATTAAAACTTTAAAGTGACGTAATTCAGGTGAAACTTGGAATTTTGTTTAATTGCAATTTTTGCTCTTTTGACTTATATCAGCTCCGTCAAACTCAAGCTTTTTTTCCTTTCAAATAAATATTATTTTGAAATGATTAAGTATGCATCATTAGGAAAAAAATCGCTGACAATTGTCGACAGATAAATTTCAGTTGAACTTTTCATACATCGCAAATGTTCGAAAATGTGTCACGTTGCCCTTTTCCAATTTTACACTCAACATTACATTTAACCCATTTTACAACCTAAACGTTAAAGGGTCACCAGCGCAAAATATACAAAATCTATTTTTCAAATTAGAAAATTTTATTTCCAACGTGCATTCTTCAAATATATGTTCAACTGTTTACACTATTTACTATCACTTCATATGCATTTTTAAAATGAAAAAAATTAAATAGTTTTATTCTTACGAACTCGTTTTTTGCCCGTGAAAAGTGACGGTTGCTCTTTGGTTGCTCTAACCAAAATAGTGTAGTTAAATCTGCTCATTTTACATAAAAATCTAAAATTTCAAATGTACGGTACGTTTGTCGGTTCACATTAATAGATTGGTGGATAATATATCATATTGAGAAACTAATCTCGTCAGAGTTAGCCCAAAAATTACAAATAAAATAATGAAAATTAATGCCTCTACTCATGATTATAATTATATAAGTTTCACTCTATAATTTAATTTGAGACGCGTTTCATTATACGGTTGATTCCTCTGGTGAACTGCCGTGAAATGAAATGAATCTTGAACCAAATTCATAGTGTGAAAATTGAGAAATCATGGACACCAAAAATTACATTTCTTTTAATGTTTTAATAATATGATAATAACTGTAATGCTCGAGGATTCATGTTTTACGATTATTTTTCACAAGGGGTTTTTGTAATGATGTTCGTGAGTCTGGAGTTTCAATATCGTTTTTCCCAATTATAATAGATTTATTTAGTAACAGTATAGTATTAATTGCATTCATCTTCAATATATTGAATATTGCTATGATACTGGATGAGTATTGTTTAATCAATCCGAAACAGTAGAATATTATTCTAATGCTAGTTTTCACGAGAAAATCAGTACCAAGCCAAAAAAAAAAATTATTCTCTAAGAATATGACACTTTTGTTTTTTGTGATTAAGTTTGACCAACCATGTAATTAGAGAGGTTTTGATGCTAGGCGATACCCCCCATTGGGGGAAAGTCCCGTCTACGTGAAGTAGCGCATGCTTTTCTAAGAATATGAAAAAGTTAGATTCGAAAAATTAGTCACGTTGATAATACAGAGGAAAATTAATTTTCCCTCTTACATGTGTCACCTTTATGTATATCTTGGTTTGTGGTCTAGTGTAAAGTATCTGAAACAACATCATGGTATTTCCATTCATTATCAATCTGTAATTTATATTTACGCTATTAGAAAATATACTGCTTCTCAAGCTTAGATTTTATAATGGACGTTTTTTATATGACAAAAAATAGATACATCAATAATTTTTCGATTCTACCTAGTTTCTGTTAATGATTTCTAGGTACTTTGAAATATGTTTTAATGACTTTGATTGAAAATTGAGGCCCACAGATGAACTTTTAATGATAATGAGTCCCTAGTCTCGACACATCACGAAATGAATTAGTATTTTTGGTAAACAATTGACCTGAAAATCCATCCAACATCTAAGAAAATGGAACATGGTAGATATCTACTGGCCCCTATTATATTAATTTGCTTAGTTCATTCATATAATGTCATCTTTGGATTTTTGACAAAATCGGCAGTAATAGCACTAGGGCAGTGGTAATTACACGGAAATTTCGCAACAGTTTTCTAAAGCAATCTGCTTGGTACCAGGTCTGTTGAATTTACTAGTTGATACCATAAAAAACCTCCCACATAAAAATTACGATTAGACCTCGTAAATTAAACCACGCCGCCCATGCCATTCAAAGAACTGTCGAAGTTCGGTAACTATTTGGTTTTTATGCCATTCGAATTGACTCCGTTTATTTTATAACAGTCCAACACCGAAGCCATAGAAAGAAAATAGTAATCTAGTAGCATACCACTCATTTCAAGAAAATAAATCAGATAATTCCAAGGAAATTATACCTATTCATTAGTTTTCATTGCCTATTCAGTCTGAAAAAGTTTTAATACTCTCAAAGAGCTGAGACTAAAGAATTTATTTTTAAATAAGCTTTAAACAATAACGAACTAAAAATACAGGTTGTGTTCAGCGCCATCTGGCAGCGAATAGATCAAGCAATAACGTCGATAATTCTGTCAATACATATCCCGAGCTTGAGAGTTATAAACAAACATACATGCAAACATACATACATACAGGTGAAGCTAATATGAAGCGTGTAAAAAAGACATTAGTGTGACATCACTCATCGCCAAATGTTTTTTCAATGGAAAAGGGGGGGTCTTGGGATACCTCGTTCAATAGATTTTTAAATTCTTGATCTAACAATGTTTTACTTTCGGAAATTGGTTTAACCGTTCCGAAGTAATTAGTAGTTATACATTCGTTTAAAGCACCTGCAAACAAACGATAAATATAACAATTGCAAGTGGAAATTCATTTATAACTCAAGTGCAAAATGTTCACCATTCACTTCCTTAATGATGAAGCCTGCTCACAAATTTATTCCTTGGTTAATTCAATTGCAAACACTTTTTTTCTTTCGACAAGTTCTAAAATGAACTGTGGTTGTATATTGCATACTTCTTTTACATATTCCCTCAAAAATATCTATAGGCGCCATATCAGGTGATCTAGTGGACCATTTTGAAGGACCATGCCTGTTCATTTAACGGTTAGAAAGTTTGACAAATTCAAATGAGTTTTTTGAAAGTGTCTCTCTAAAAATCATCCAAACCGGTTGATAGGCAAATGTGGTCTCTTAGAAAAAGGCGGGTTGGCTGTCCTTGCTCTTTTTTACTGCCTGAACCACTGTGCATGATGTTTTTGGCGAGTGCATTGGCTTGGGATGTGGGGATTGAGCAAACCGGCCATCAGATGCCTGCTTCCATGTAGCCCCGCTGGATACGGGAATGACAGAATCACTTATGGTTCTGTTATTCCCTAACTGAATGGCATTTCAACGATGGCTTAATCCTAAGGTGTGTGTATCTGTGCGAGGATGAATGACACTGAGCCTCTCAGCTGTCTATACGGAACCTTCGAGATACCGGGCGCCCTCTCGTCGTAGCATCGCCTTTTCACGGTAATGCGGAGCTCTGCCGTGATTGACCTTCTTTCTCTAGCTACTCGTGGGACTTTTATGGACAGAGTAAACTTCAAAAGTCTACACAGAGGATGGATGTCGAGCTTACGACTCCAACTGACCTTCCTGTAAATTTTTATAGGAGCGAGAACTTCTCGACTATCCAACTCCTGATCCAATAACTGAACCTAAAAAAAGGTTTGGTGGTGCAGCCAGGAAGCGACTGAGTCGTCTCCTCAAGAGCGGGGTACCTTATAAAACCGCCTGGCACCAAATTCTTGAGCGACGTACGCCGAATCTGTCTCAGATGGAGGAACAAACCCCCCCATGAGCAGGTTAGCAAACGTTTGCGCTCAAGTGAAGATTCACCCAAACCAGAGGCGAAAAAGCCCTGCACGGTTGAATCTGAGGCATCGTCAGGTGTAGCTGACGTGTAAAAAACCCTCATATGGGAAGGTTGTCGCGGGTATCAAGGTGGGAATCTTGCACCTTGACCATCCGACTACCTCGATAAGGATGAAACAGTAGAGCATATATTTTGTGCCTGCCCCGCTGGGGACCGAATCTGACCTGAAAGACCACTCACCATACAAACAAATCGGCTTCGCTGATGACAAGCCTTAAAATATTTTTGAGATATTATGAATCATCTTTATCGTTTGCTTGCAGATACTTAAAACGAATTTATAACTGTTGAATACTTTTGAACAGCTGAACTAATTTCCGAAAATAAAACAGTCTTGTATCGAGAATAAAATTATCTATTGAATGAGGCATCAAAATACTCCTCTGTCCATTTGGAAGAAAAGGTGAGACCGCCCTTTCAGCGATTAGCGATGCAACACTAATGTCTCTTTCATCAAAAAGTAGTAAAAATGAAGCCTGTTTACGTTTAAAAGTCCGCATGTATATTGTACGTCAATCTGTAACGTGCTAGAAATGTCAGAAATGAAAATGTCTCATACATTTTTAAGCGGAGAATCCAAATGAATTGCAAATTGGGATGTTATTCCTGCTCAAGTGAAAATGACGACAACGTTTTTCATCAATAATAAAATTCATCAGAGGTGTCACAAAAAGCTGTTCTACTTGGTCGGAAAAAGAAGATACAAGTATAAAACTGCCGAAGAGTTGGACAATTACTTCTGTAACCATTTTACGTCACTAGAGAGAGAATCAGAGATGCAATTACTCACTATTACTAGGAAAATATCTGATTATGACAATATCATCACCTGAACCTGATATGAAACGGTTTTTACACATTTATTGCATGCATATCAGAATTGCCGTAAAAGCGCGATAATACAATTAACTCGACGGGAATCCAATGACGTTATTACCATTTGAGGAAAGTGCTTACTATATGAGATAAAACCGAAGTCATATATCCATTATATAGTGTGATTGAATATACTTCAATTTTTATTTTCAGACATAATCCAAGATGAGCGTTTTCGGAATGGTGTCAGCCGTAGCGGGCTTCGTGAAAGTCCGCTACCTTGTAGACAAAGCCCTAATAGACAACATGGTATTCAGGGCCCACTACAGAATAACTTCTGCCATTCTTTTTCTCTGCTGCATCATCGTCACTGCCAACAACTTGATAGGTGAGACATATTGTTACTACTAGATAGAAGTTTATTGATCAGACACCCATTAAACATTGGATTGACAAGTCAAAATACTCTAATTACATTTTGCTTATTGCTAAAATAAAATATAAAAATCATTAATGTCCGTAAAATATAAGAATACTTATATAAAACTATCCAATAGGATTAAAATCGTCAATAGGACTCTGACACCACATCGTTGATTCCTTTATATCATAGACTGCATTCAGGAGCAGAAAAGATTTCAGTTTAGACTTGAATCTAAACAGCTTGGACTTGTTGTTTCACCATGTAGTAATTGGAGCCACATATACCAATGAAATCAATACCATATAATCATGTTTTGTTCACAACTGCCAATTGCCAATATCGTTTATTAGCCTTGAGTGGATTCCCCTTGGCATACTGTAAAATATTAATTTTTTTGCTCTTTCTGACGCCGCGTTGTTTATTGGACTAATCACTTTAAATAGCTGTCGCTATTGATTTTTTCTTCAAGATATATCATAGTTTTGGGTGTTTTATGTTATCTGAACAGTTCCACTAAAGAGTTCAAAAGCTCATTCAACTTCGAATGCATACCATTTCTCTACAGTTATAATTACAATTCAGTCACAAACATTTTAAAATATTTCATAGTATATTTGAATACATACGGACAAATTTTTTCCACACCGGAACAAAAATACTGTCTCCCGACATCTAAAGATAACTAGTCATGTGCTGATGATGCTAAGTTGGTTAGTTTTTTAACAGTCTCCCTTCCCGTATGGTTTATGATGATATCTCTACTGATAACGCTAATGAAATAGCTAATCTTTTCTCAAAATTTTTCTCAACAACTTATGACAGCACTACGGTCAATGAAATCCCCAAATTCAAATTTCAAAATGTAGCTGACGTCTGCCACTATAATATAGATATTAAGGAAGTTATAGATTTAGCTTTGAAACTACCATTTAAACTAACAACAGGTCCTGATAAGATACCCTTGCACCTGATTAAAAATTGTATTTATACTCTAGCAAAACCACTACACTGGCTATTCAATCTTTCTATTGAAAAAGGAATATTCCCAGAATTTTGGAAACAAAGCTATATCAAACCAGTTCATAAAAGTGGACTTCGTAACAATGTTAAAAACTATAGAGGCATATGCAATCAGTCAGAGTTGCCCAAAATGCTGGACTGTCTAATCACTAGAAAACTTTCATTCGACTTCAGAAACATCATAATCAATCAACAACATGGTTTTACCAAAGGGAAATCAACTTCTACAAACTTATTACTTTATGTAAACTACATCATAAATAATCTTGAAAATAGGCTACAAGTGGACTCTATATACACAGATTTTTCTAAAGCCTTTGATAGAGTCAACCATAACCTACTGATTGCTAAGTTGAAAGCCTTGGGTTTAGAGGGAGATGTTTTAAATTGGATTGAAAGCTACCTTTACAATAGAGTTCAATACGTTAAATATGGCAACTCTATATCTGAACTGATAAATGTGCCATCAGGTGTTCCTCAGGGATCCCACATAGGCCCATTACTGTTCAATTTATTTATCAATGATGTCTCCACTGTTTTTACTTCCAGCTCATTTCTAATGTTTGCAGATGATTTAAAAGTGTTCAAATCAATACAAAATATATCAGATGCTCAGGCACTGCAATGTGATTTGGTACAGTTTTCTAGCTGGTGTGACGTCAACCTTTTGCATTTGA
>WOGP01006790.1:0-12153 GCA_015342065.1 Leptinotarsa undecemlineata | reverse complement strand
AATTGTTTAAGTTCTCTTTATCAACTTTTGTGAGTCACTGTACATTGAAAGCTTTATCAAAATTCCTATTTTATCGCTCTTATACCTGACTGACTATTTGTACGGCTTGATAACTATCTCCATAATTTTCATGGAAATGTTAAAATGGTAATTGTTGATTGATGTACAGAATTCGTTACAACATGTGAATTCACAGTGTGAAAAATATTACCCCCGGCAGTTTTTTTTTGCTTGAGTCTTTTTTTCATAAATATTGCCGGAATATAGTTATATGAGTATATTTCATTGGCGATTGAGAATGTATGTATTCGAACATAACAAATGATAATACTTATTCGACCATGTCGTTTTCGAAATTAATCGGGGCGAGTGGTGGAAGAGTCACCCCCACTCTCTTTAAGGGTGTTGAGTGACAGGTACAGACCACACGGCACTTACCCAATAAAGTTATCGGTCAACTACCCAATCCCGCATTTGTAGGTAACAGGCTTTGGCTGGTTTCAAGCTAGATGTGCGGGAGAGGTGTCTCGCAAAAGTCCTTGATTACTCATACAACGTTGGAAAGGTAGCTTTCGTAACATGAATGCCCTTTGGGGTAACGAAAGGGTATACGGTGCAGATCACCCGGTGTACCCCCAAAAGTTGTTGGCGAACCGCCCTATCCCGCACCTACACGAGTAATGGGCGCGTTGCCTTCGACATAAGATGTATGGTAGAGGTTACTCATCAAATGTTGGAAAGGGAACGTTACTAACATGAGTTCTAGGGGAGTGGTGAAGTGCCGGCTCACGGCTGAAGGTTAGTGAGTCTTCACCTCCATTGACGTTGGTCTTTTAGAGGCAGTGCTTCTCTAGCAGGTAAATAGGACGGGATGCGTTAATCCATTCATGGGTGCATGCAGCCCATTTTTGGGACACTGCATAGATCCAAGCGTTCGAGGTGTCGGGTTTTGTGGTCCATCCAATGGAAACTAGTATCCGAGTCTAGCCTCTCTCTTGACCTGCCACTTTTGGGGCCACATTCCTACTTCATTTAGTAGGTTAGCGGGGGCAGGTGTGCGACGCGAGTACTCTCCAGCGAAAGTCGAGCTTAGTTGGTCTAGTCGGTAATGTGTCGAAGGCAACTGATGGTCATGCGTTTTACTTTGCCAGTAGTCTTGTGTGTAAGGGGGATAACCCAGGTTTGGTTGTTGGAGCTGAAACTCAGTGGGGCTAGGTTAGTGTGTACCAAGGAGGGGTAACCGAAAATTTGTCGCAAATCCACCTCGCCCACACGCGAAAGAAATATTTTAAAGGTTCATTCAATGAAGGTTTTAATAAAACTGAACATACAAATTCCCAAAAAATCAAATTATGATTGATATATGACGATAGTATAATATTACAGTGTGATACAGATATTATGACCTCGTAATTATTGAGGTATCAATCAATTAAGTTCGCAATATCACATGTATTAATATTCCAAGCTATGATTGATGGTGCTTTAGATTTGGCAATACCGCTAACGATAGAGATACACAAGATAGGCTTACCATTCATGCACTGTCATGTCTTTCTACTAGATTTTTTGGATACATTTAATAAATACCTACTTTCTATAATCGATATTATGAACTATTGAGTTCGCAATTCCGGAGATATCCAAACCAAATTTTTTAAAGATTGTGGCTTATATAGGGTAAGTTGGCAACTTTACTTTCCACGATTAAACTTCTCTCATTATATTTCATAACCCGAATTGCCTTAGGGTTGGGCAATGTAATTGCAGGGGTAAAAAATTATTATCTCATGGTTTTAGGTTAGGTGATTTCTCTGATTACGAAATTTGAAAATGGAAGGCACATGACTCTCTCGATCTTTGTGATCACTTATCTGAAGTAATTGATTATTGGATTTGCGCATCTCGTGTCCTGAGAAGACGTAACAAACAAAGAATTTATGTCAGTGTTGGTGGTTTGACCTATCAACCGACAACTGCGGTAGCAGACATTTAGGAAGTTATTCTTGAATGTCATCAGAAAACGAACCCACATGTTTCTAGAAATGATATGAATTCTAAAAATGTTAATGCAGTCAAACTGCTGGAAAATAATTCCATTATAGATATATCTATTTATCTTTTGATTTTCACCTTGCCTTTCATGTAGACCTACGACTTTGTAGATACGTGTGGCAGATGCCCGACGGAAAAACAACTAACCCTGCTGATGCCGCGCAGAAAGCTGAAGAAAAACCATCAGGCACTTCTTGCGCAACGTCTTTGATTTGGAAGATTCGTCGCATGTTATTTCCCACTATGAAAATCAGAAATTAATTTTATTTGGTCAATGCAAGCGACCAATAGACCAGATTCGTGGCACTGTGGACATCCCACTGAATCAACTCTAGTATGAGTTCATGACTAGAACTAGAATTATATTTGTTTGGTCGTGATACTCAACACAGTTCACTCCGTTCTGAAGAGACCATGTCCGCTGCTGATGATGGGGCAAGTACCCCAAAACCGCGATGAAAACTGATCATCTTCAAAAGGAAGATTAATTTTTCTCTTTCTCTAATCATCTTCAAGAAGAAGAGTAATATTTCTCTTTCTCTAATTATGTTCAAGAGAATGAGTAATCTTCCTCTTGAAGATGATAACTTGGTGATCGAAACACGTGTCGAGATGTTAAAATAACGGTTTGGTGTTGGAATAAAACTCCAGTAATATTCATTACTACATCAAAAGTTCCAAAAATGCATCACAAGAACATTCGGGTAGGAAACTCCGTATGCTTTCAATAACAAAATTGCAATTTTTCTGAAAAGTTATTGAAAAGAATGATGATAAGAGATATTGACAAATATTTACTAACAGAAAAGATTGAAATTCTTACAATTTTAAGATTATATGAGCCTGCAGTCCGGACAATTATATTATTTTATTGAAGGTGCGCAATTGCACGCTCTTAAGCTGTGGAATTTCCAACATAAATTCCACTAAGAGCGTATTGTTATAATATCACAAGCTACTTTATTACATTTTACCGATCTATAAATCTATAAATTGATCATTTCAGTCTGTTCTCCCCCAGTTTCTGGTATTCAATTACTACAATTGTTTCAGACTAGAACATGTTTCATTGTAGATGTTTCTTTCTGCTAGTAGGGATGTAAATTCCAAAAGTTATCGCAACATAACAAAATTTCACCAATAACTCTTTGAAGTATAGGTTGAGGGTAAGCAGCGTAAGTAATACTCAATTGTATGAGTATTCAAAACTTGAGCAGCGGTAGATTTACATAGGCGTTTTCAAGCAGATATGCTATAGCAAGACAGTGGCCTTAAATCGGTTCCTTGCGGTTCATCGATTGTGATTTTTCAAATGCAATTTGTAGGCGTGAGAAATGCAAGTCGTATTCAAACAATTCACACTGTCACGAAACATATCCTTATAAGAATCCCTCCGAATGCATAATTCCAAGGCCTTCCCTCACGTGCTCACATGTTCATTATCGTAGAGTGCCAAGCAGTCTCGCGCTTTCGACGGAACCGTCGACCAACCGGTGGAAGTGGGGGACGTGGCCCGGAGAGTCGGTTTGTTATTACATATTCATACTCGTAACGTTAACGTCACAAAACGATATCCAGTTAACATTTTGTGTGTGTATGTGAGAGCTACGATCGCCCCCTTTGAAATACCTATATCCGCGGCGGCGGAGTTTCATAATTCTTTGAAACAATTGACAGTCGGCGGTGTCGAAGGATAACCGGTTTTATTGCTTATCTCGGTGATTGTTCAATGGATTATTCGTATCGTCCTTACGTTCGGTGAATTCCTCATCTGTCAGCTGGTCGTTTTATTTTTCTTTTTGATTGGGATGTCGTTTTGATCCGATCTGCGAGCGATATGGACTTTCAGAGACAATCTTATAACGGAGTACTTTTTTCCGGCTGGAAATACGCGCAAGTGAATCTGGATAGCGGGGTAAGTTAGAGAAATGGGAATGAGTTATGACAACCAGAAAGAGTGGTGGTGGGATTCATAAAGGGAAATTATGACGAACGAATATGATAGTCATTGACTCTAGGCCGTGTATTGAAAACTTCCAACTTGTAAATTAGGTTTAGAAAAAGACTTAGTTATCAACTAATGAAACGTCAACTGAAGGACAAAATTTGAGACCTACCACGGTATTTTTTCCTAGTCGAAACTTTCAAAATAAGTAGTGTTTTGTTTATTGAACAGGCAAAACAGTCAGAATAGAACGTGTATCAATGTTTAGCTATGATTTTTTTTTTGTTTACTTCAACAACAAATATTACTCTTCGAACAAAGTGTTTGAAAAAAGCATCAACATTTGATGAAAAAAAACTAATGAATACAGTTTATTGTATGATTTTCACTATTAAAAGGGTTTTACAAAAACCGCGACACGTGTTTCGCTATGCAATAGCTTCCTCAAGCATAAACTGAAAGTTACTTCTAAATTACAACCATTTTATACTCTAACCTAGTACCTACCTACTCGTCTACCTAAATGATGAATCTACCTGAAATGGTCAGGTATGAATTCATTGACAATATCAATAAATTTTTCGAAAGTATACCTGTAAATATACACCTAACTATTTTTACCTGCAAATGAACAAATTCAATAATGTCGAATTATTCAATTTATTTGATCGTTCATAAGATGTTGAGGGTTTTTGGATTTGTTTATTTCCATACCCTCCAACAGGTTAAGTTTCAAACTTTTCTTCTGGAAATGGAGGCGTTTGTATTCATGATGAATTCATGTCTCTCTGAGATTAAATGACTGGCATATGTAGCATTTGTTTTTTCATTCTGAAAACTATATTTGTGTTCTTTTATGCGGGCTTTGAACGTTCTTCCAGTTTGACCTATATAAAACATCGGGCATGACCCACACGATAATTTATACACTTCTGATTTTTCTGAAACTGAAAAGAACAAAAAAGATATATAAGTTCGGTTTCAGAAAAATCAGGAGTGTAAACATTATCGTGTGAGTCATATCCGATGTTATATATAGGTCAAACTGGAAGAATGTTCAAAGCCCGCATAAAGGAACACAAGTATAGTTTTCAGAATGGAAAAATAAATACCATTCATTTGAACTCAGAGGGACATGAGTTCAACCATAAATACAAACCCCTCCATTCCCAGAAGAAAAGTTTGAAATTTGACCTGTTGGAGAGTATGGAAATTAACAAATTCAAAAACGCTCAACATCCTATGAACGATCAAACTGAATTTAATAATTAGCCATTATTGAATCTGTTCATTTGCAGGTATAATTTGTTAGGTATGTTCACAAGTATAGTTATATCTTGAATATAAAGCATTGTCTCTTCACTAGAGATCGACCGATATAAAAATTTTTGGCGATACGGATAATTCAATTATCATAATTGGTCACTTATCCGTATTTTGATCATGATAAATTTGTTCGCACTTTACAGTTAACAATAAACAATTCTATTGATTGTTGAATAGCGGTAATAGATGTTATTGCCAAAAACATTTTTCAATCACTCTATCTGTTTATGATGATCTTTGAAATCTTCTAGACCAAAGAAATATTCCAACCCAAGGAAAAACTCATCTAAAATATACACTGACGATAAAATATGCACATACGTCAATAAAGTTCGCAAAAAACACATACTTTCTTATGGTGTCTTTCACAAGGGAGAAATGCAGAAATTTCCAGAAATGAAAATGCTGTTCAGTGGTGAAACGACAATAAATTGAAATTTCCTCATATATCCCGGAAAATTTTTCCAGGGAACAAATTCTTTTTGAAGATGGTAATATTTATGACTCAAAACGTAGCAGGCTAACTCCTGACAGGACACATGCATATCTTATAGCAAAACTGACATCATTATTAATGAAATATTTTTGTATTTGTTTCATTTAGTTTTTGTTTCACGAAAACTAATGGACTACCTTAGCTTGATGACGTCATAAGAATGTTTGCAAAAAACGCGATATAAAACGGTGAATATGAGCGTTGTGTAGCCATGCCTGACAAGGTGGGGATAGCGACTCCAAGTCCGGTTACATACTTCGCGATTTTCGAGCGATTTTTTCCAGTGCGGTTTCCGAGCGGAAATTGCTGGATAAAAATCGCTACAGTGAATACCTGACAGTCTGCATTAGTTCATTATCTTCATTCATTGTCTGTGCTGATAGTCAGTGTCCGCGACTTTCGAGCGATTTCCTGGCAATCCGTGTTTCTGGCTGGAGGGTATTATTCCTTTGTCGTCCTCTAGTATTGTTTGCGCCTTAAAAGCAACCATACCACCGAAAGAGGAACCAGGAAGAAATATTTTTTATTTTTTACAAAAAAATCATATAATATGCAGATAAGTTTTTCACCTGTTACCGATTGTCCATAAAGTCGTTCGATGAACTTGTGGCAATTATTTAACCTTTAATACAGATATATTGTACCAGGAGAGTACCTATTACCGTTGAGGAGAGGCTTACTGTTACATTGAGGTTAGTTCAAGTTCATAAAATGTTGTATTGATCACATATTTCTTCTAGCTGGAGACATGGCCAACACATATCTTATGAGGAACTTGAAAATACATAAAATCAAAATATATATTTGTAGTACATACTCGCTTTTGTACCACAAACAAGGGTGATTTTCAACGCAACGAATTAAAGTTTTCACTTCCACCTGAAAAACCGCTCGGAAATAATGATGAAAAGAGAATTGAAACTTTCAATGTTTTTTACCACTTTTACATCCATCAATTCGCTAGGAAACAGCCAACACTCTATTCCTCTACCTGGGTTTCTCCCTCTACTTGGTCGCTCTTGCCAACGACCGGTCGGCTGTAAAAAGTTGCCGCTGTTGAAAATCGCAAACACTGTGGATGTTCCATTTGAACGTAGCTGTTGGTATAAAAATAAAAAACCGCTGGGAAACCGCGCTGGAAAAAACCGTTCGGAAATCGCGAACTAGGTTAGGTTGGGTCCAAAGTGAGTGGGTCTATTCGACCCTCCACCGCAACCCGCAAGGGTTTATTGTGGCTCGCGAGCTATGTCACCGGCTTGATATTACGACACTCGGAAAAAAAAATTCCATATTTTCGTCAATTCTGCACGGATTCTTTTTTTATTCTTGGGTGACTCGTGAAAACATTTGCTATATTGATCATGCTGAATAAAGAATAATCATGGTAGTAACAAATGTGGCTATAAAAATGATTTCATAAACTCTGAAGAATAAGTTTCACCACCGATTCAACTTTTAAAATATTTGTTCGAAACTTTGCAGACAGGTTCCCTGTACTCTTACAATGAAAGACTACGTTGAAATCGGAAGGTATTTTTGGATACAAATTAGAAGGACAGCAAAATTACCAGTTGAATGGAGGTGTCGACCTTGCCGTAAGGCACGTTTCGAGCGTAATGAAATTTAACCTCTGCTCAAATTTAATATTTTTTTTAACTTTTGCATGTAAAGGAAAATGAACTAAACATATAATTTGATATAAATATGTTTTATTGCTTACATATTTATAGAGCAGTTAATCATCAGTAAAAAATAACATACTTTGTTGGAAAAAATTTAAAAGTCGTTTTAAAGAAATATCACTAATAAATCCCCCTACCCCGCCCTGGGACACATCCTGGACATTAGTTTTCACCAAATTATTTTTCTTGTACAATTCATTTAATTAAAGGGCAGTGTCAGACATTTTCGTGCAATGTTCGATTTTGATGAAATACAAAATATTTGAAATTTCGTTCATTTTGATGTTTACGTTTGGTCAAACTTTGGTCAGATTCAGATTTAAAATCTTAGAAAATGGTTGTCATAAAAAGATCTAAAAATCTTGAAATTTTTTGTGGCTACCTACAAAGAAAAAATCTGAAGTTTTTTGTATTTTATTAAGAATATTTCTAGTGTTTGAAAGTAAAACAATTTTAACACGTTAATTGTAATGATTTTATCTACCGTACACGTAGGTTATCCTGCATTTTGAAAAAAAGGGTAGAATACATTCCTGTTTGTTTTCACAGTATTAGGCATGGGCGATTATTAGGTTATAGAGGTAATCCACAATCAAATTCAAGGATGAATCAAACAAGGATGAAATTTCGAGAGGAATTACGGGAAGGAATGAAATATTTTTCTCTTACCGATGCAGTGATATGTTATTTCATTCCAAAATTACAGAGTAAAAATATTATTATATGTGAGATTTATATACCGTATCTGATATTATGTACCTCTTACCATATTTTTTGTCGCACTGATTATGAAACTTTGATACAATCCTAATACAAGCACATTAGTCGTTATTTTAAATTAAATTATCCCTTGAAGTATTGGTTGGGCAATAACGTAACGTTTCAAATTTTTTTTCAACTTCCTGTTTCTCCGGAAATGACATTTCTATTTTCAGGTGAAACGACCCCTGTTAAGCTAGCAGAACCAATTTGAAATTCAACTCATTTTTTGTCCTTTTGGTTTTCATTTGAAAGAGAGAACCCACTGGTAATTTTACCTCATTGATTGAACCTGCTTTTATTTTTTATTTTTTTACCCACATTTTTTCTCGTGGTTCCGGGTTTGTTGGTAGTGCTCTGTAAGTTTTTATGGCTGGCGGACGTTTCGTCTATTACTAATCTAGACATAAAAAATGCGTCTTCACAGCAGATACTACAATCAAGCTCATAATTTTGCTGACTATTCTTTGAATTGTTATGATTGGCTTCCGAAGTACGTGTCAGTTGACACGTCAAGAAGAGTACTTCGACCACGCCACTGGAGACGACTGCCGCAGTTGCAGTTGAAACGTTTGGAGATTATAACCAAAGAACGCCACTATTAGAATGAAATTGACGCAACCATACAACTAAAATCACCATCTACAAAAAATGCATAATGACTTAAAATAATCAATCTATCCTGTTTCAGATAGTTTAATAGCTGCGCGGGTTTTCGGACAAGAATAAACCAAGCCAAGTTAATTTGAAAATTGATTTGTCTTGTCAGGAAAGTAAAATGAAAGTTATTTTAAATAACCTAATTAAATACATTTTACAACCACGTACTTCATATTTCACGATCCGAATTCAGAATCAATAACTTAAATTTCTGTTGCGAAACAACATGGATAATTCAAAGTTACATAATCAAAAAAAGGATCAGAAAAATACAGAATCAGATTTTCATAATTCATCAAAATATGAATATTAAAAAAAATTACAACCCTGGTGGTTGGTGTAGCTTCTTTTCTATTGATTGAATTGACTTTGGGTTGTACAATTTAGCGCAGGTAGTCTTGGCTTTATCAATGTTAATTCCTTCTTTTGGAGAAACACAGCGTGAAAGTGTGAGGTCAGCAGAGGAACCCAGAGGACGTTTAGCCACATCGGAGGTATGCCGAATCCCTTGATTGGAACCACAAAGAGAAGTGTAGGTACCCATACGGCTCTATGAACACAAAATATATTATTACCTGCAGCATACCGATAAATCAGCAGTAGCGCAACATCCACTCATAGAAGGCATTTAAGTCATTGAAAAGAACCAAATGCTCGACTGAGTTAAGAGCTACTACCCAATACTATATAGGCATGCGACAGAAATTCAAAAACCCAGAAACAATTCTAATATAAAATGAATGAGTATTAACATAACTACCAGCGCTAAATGACATATGTAAACTGTCATTTGATGCAATCAATAGGAACTAAGACACGCCCACCACCAATAGAATAGAATATAATCGGAAACTCGAACCTTGAATGTAGTATCTGCAATGAGGACAACCAGAACACTTCGTACATTGTCTCATCGTCTTTGGTAATATTTACTGCAATCGTAGACGAAGCGTAAGACATAAAAACCTGCATGAGAACATGTGAACTGGCCACGGAGACTTACAGCGGTTCTCAAAGACGACATAACGCATGCCATCGGTCAAATTCATCTTGATTTATGCGCCGGAGTCATGGAAAATTCGACGTTTTGAATATGCTCCACCCAGAGAAGACGTTGCGGACATTTGAAATACGTATTTAACACATAATGGTATCAAGAGGTATTCTGTATCTGTACTTCTAGAGTAGGGTGAGTGAGTGTAGACCTACATCACTTAGGCCACATGTGACCTATTGTACATCCTTCCGAGGAGTTGTCCTCCTAGGTCATCGTCCATCCTGTCCTTTCCAGGAAGGTGAACAGGTCACTAGGAGACATCTCCTTTATATCGGCAGGTGTAGGCATTAGACATTAAAGTTGTTGCGCGGCTTCTTCAACCTTCTTCAGGTTCCCTCCGCGGAGGTGCACAATAAGGGCACTTTCCTGCAGAAGCAGTCGATTCCTTGCCTTTATTCAAGGCGGAGCTCTTGTCGCCCGCCGCAGAAAGTGACCTTGCTGTTGGAGGTGGAGTGGGGGGAGGAGGGTGCACTTATAGTTGTTGCAACTCCTGTCCCTTTCGCTCTCTTTCTTCTTTTGACCTCGGCGCCGCAAGTGCCCTTACGCCTTGGCCTTTGTATTACATCACGAGGTGATCTGCTATGTCCAGCCTCATTCCGAGTGGTAGAGAGGGGCGGACATTTCTGTTCATCCCCAGCCACCGCCTTAGATTGAGGTGAGCACTTCTGGATTGGTTTTTGTTTTTGTTGTTTCTGGTGTTGTGTTTGTAGCATTCATATGTGTTTCCACAAGTAGCAAGGGAAAAGTTGGCCACCTCTGGCAGAGCCCCGTATTACCAGAGGTAGGCTGATTAAAATGAGGTTTTACCTGATTCCCCAACTGGATTGTTCCTAACCGCATATCACCCTGCCGCCATTCAGCTGTCGGCAAGATTCCTTTCACCATAGCTTGGGTAGACTGGTCCACGGTGGCAAAGGCAAAGGCTTTTGGGGAGTTTTAGTTCCCCTAACCCTACTTATTTCTGCCACTGACCAGGAGTCCGCCAACCCCGTACGTAAGGCCACACTGGCTTCTCGGACAGGGCCCCCAGTCCACTGGCCGTTCCCCTATCTGCCACCTGGGGACACGTCCGATAGGAAGCCCAACCCACGGGATTAAGTCTTTCATACAAATGAAAAATTTCGAAGACATCTCAGACACATTCTGGTTAATTTAAATTTAAAGATAGAAACTGCTTTGTGAAAAACCCTATATTATCTATAAAACTCTTATAAAAAACACTGATATCGGTTTTTATTTGACGTCAATTTTCATGAATAATCAATTTTTGGACATGATATGGAAATTGTTTTATCTGAGATTATCATTGCTAAACTCGTTATTCAGTATCTTACTAGATTCATGTGTATGTATAGGTTATTGTGATGTAAGGGAAATGGAGTTTGAAACAGATCTTCCACTATGGATTGATGGTCATTTGGAGACTTTTTTTAAGGGGGTGAGTTAAACATTTTTTATCGATCTTGTAAAATTGCTTCTGTTTATAAAGTTAGACAAATGAAAATTTGTTTTTTTAACAAACAATTTCTTTGACTTATTTTTCAGAAGTAATCTTTTACTTCCCAGCGTATTTTCTCCAAACAGTTCAGTAAAATTAACGACCAGGTCAGTTTTTCCATTCTGAATAAAATTCACCTGCTTCAGTTGAAATTTCAAAATCTGTAAGATATGTTATCCAACATTTTTTATGCTGTTGCAGGATTTTTCATTCAGGTCAACGCCAACTTCAAATGGTATAATACGAATAAATTATTGCGTTACTGTTCAACTCATGAATAATTACACATTCATTCACTTGTAACATTTATCGTCATGTCCAATACTAAAAAAGAAAAGCGTATATATTGACAATCTCCTTCATAAAACATTATTAACCTGAGAAAACTTGAGTCAGCAAATCGGTGGCATTTGAATGATGTCAATGGTCAAACTAGTCAATCTTAATGTAAAGTATATGACACAGTCATTTTCTGAAATGAGAAACGCTCGTTTATAATGATGATAATAATACATGATGCATCTTCATACTTGAATCGATCATTTTCCAATACTCAGAACTCCAATAATCAGAACAACCATCTTGACAGAGTGATCTGGATAGAGTCTGCGGAGTTCGAAGAGAAAATCTCGATATTTCATCTGTTTTTCCTCCTCTTTTCTGACGATATTCGTC
>WOGP01006789.1:0-12154 GCA_015342065.1 Leptinotarsa undecemlineata | reverse complement strand
CGCTCCGATAAGTACGACCTGAGCCAGGACAGTACCGTGCCTCTAAACCCATAAACTTCAAGTTTGCGGAGCAGTATTCCATGATTTACGCAGTCGAGTGCCTTTGATAAATCACATATTAGAGAGCTGTTGGAGATGATATTCTGAAGTTGACAAAATCTCTGCAAGGCTAAAAGGAAAGAAAAGTAAAAATTGAGGAATGACGACGAGGTACAAACATATCTTTTACAGATTTAACGAATATTATGATGCATATTGACCAATTTTTAGGTGTTCCTTTAGGCAGCACCAAAATACCAGACTCATTCTCAATATACAGGGTGTAGTAATAGAATATGTTCTCCAGATAATCTTTGTAATAGTCTGTGTGTGATTAGTAAATGTGAAAATAATAGTTAGGTAACCGTTTATTATTAACATACCTGAGGTTCAAAATGAAAGTGACAACGCAATGAATAGTGCCTGAAAATGATCAAGGTAGCCGGCTCCATCTATTATTCTGATTACATTTTTCTGTAGCCGGAAAACTCTAATTGCATGTGATCAGTTTCCCCAGACAGTGTCAGAGTTAACTCATTTCCTCCAATTTTGACAAAATGATTTTGAAGACTTAGCTAGATCATATCGTCATTTTCTTCAAAATTATTGATGAGGAATTGTGAGCATTTATTCTGACTCAGATATTTCATTCGAAATATAGTTTTATTATATTTATAGATTCATTAACGTACACAAATCGTGAAATAATGAGAAACCCATTTGATTCTAATTGCAATTCGATACTCATACTATCAACCCTTTCATCGAGTAGTACGGCAGAAAACGTTCCCCACAGAAAATTCGCCCTCAAACAAATTCAATTAATTTCTACCAATTCCGCCCAGTCAACATACCATGTTTACATGAATGATATAGCAGAATTGACTCTAGAATACATACTTTAACATATAGCTCTTGGGAAAGTCAATATTGAAACAAGTCGCATCCACGATGAGCTGAACGCCTAACCAAATGTAAACGAGATCTGACACTGATAGTGCTGACTTATATTATGGTGGCAGCTTTGCCTCCGATTTGAATGTATCAGAAACGCAGGTAGAATCGACGAATAGCCCATTAAAACATGAGGCATGAGCGTCGAGTCAGGAAATTGTGGGAAAGCAGGACCTTCCATTTCCTTAAAAATACATGTATAGAATATTACAAAAAATATAGATTCGTGAGTGTAGATACTCTTTCATATTTGATAGGTGACAGGAGATCAAATGAACCTCAAAAACTAGACGTCCCAAAAAAAAGTTGCAGAGCTCATTCAGAAAACGTAATATTTTCCAAAGCACTGAAAATAAGTTTTCAACATCACAAAAACTGACAGTAATTGAATTAAAACATCATATCACACGTTAAAAGATAAAGACTTCGTTAGTCCTTAGCTCGTACAAGTTTCAACTTCTGAGTGTCTTTCGTAGGGGTGCGACAGCTGGTTATGGTTATGTCAAACTGAATATCACCACCCTCAAAAGTTTCTTTACAGTAAATGATGAACCAGACTTATTGATTTCTAATTCAAAGGGGATTTGGGACCATGCGCCGGAGTCACAATTGAAGAATACAAAATCTGGGCTGGTAGACCGTGGTCGAAAAGAACCTGAGGTTTCGAATGTTTCCTCTGCTACAGGGGTAGACATCACCAGTGATATATTTATTGCCCAGTCGTTGCTTAGACATCGAGATATAATGTTCGTCTTCGCAGTAATCGCACTTAGCACTGATGATGGCTACCGCAGTAGTAGACGAACTGTTTGATTTCTTCGGATTCTATTGGATCACGGCCTACCAACCTGGATTTCGTTTTCTCCTATTCAATTCCATTCAACCCTCAAAGAGATGTAGTTTTTTCTCCTTCAAAGTTTAGAAAGAGCATATCATTTTGGACGGATTCTTCCAATGGTATTTTACTTCATTGCCCAAATCACTAAAAGTAATAGGAGTGCCTATAACATGCATTCAGGGTAATGGTTAATGAGTTATTATTTGAAAAAATCAAACATTTGTTGGGAGAAAAATTATAAAAATATTGTTCAGTTGATTTGACTGAAAAATTAGTTAACTATACCTTTATTTTGTGAAATCTTTTTTTCATGGATCAAGAAAAGCAAATACGTGCACTGGAAAAATTCGATCAAACCTAAAATCTGAAGTACACGCAAATTGAAGCCGCAGACAACAGATATAAAAATACATTATTTTGTCAATTATTAGATGTTTTTATTTTCATTATAGGTTTTCATGATTCAATTTTGTGAAAACTCGGGATGAATGTAGTAACTTTCATTATTCGAAATACTGATACTTAAATGGGTTGGAAATTTCAAAATGTTTTCAAAGCGTTTTCAACTGCTTCTACTCGAGAACTGCGGAATGTTTTTTGAGATCATTTTACCTACCGTTTCGATGTTATTATGAGATCATAACAACTGATGATTATTTTCATACAGATTGGCTATCTGGTCTGATGTTTGTTGGAAAAACCATAACAAAGTTTGAGTGTAAAACCAATTATTATTTGATGTGAGGTGTTTTACAAATGAGTGAGCTGCCTGGTTGTTTGAATTCGAAAATAAAATCCAAACAATTTGAAATTCTTCATGTTGAATTTGTTGTATCTCTAGACTGTTAAAATCAATACGTACGATGAAAGTGCGCCTGATTGCCCTCAGTACATGAAACATATCTGAAGAAACTTTATAGTTGAAGAAACCAAACAAGAATATTTGGGTTGTTCGCGTACGTTTGCGCACGCTAATTTATGCGATTGAAGATGGTTTTTCACTAGAGTTATGTGGTGAGCTTCCTTCAGGATTCAGTGTCAAATTTTCTCATTTCCCCCAGAAATAACAACGTTATGCCAATTTGAAGGATCTCTTCAAAGCTTCCTAAGAAAGGGATTTTATACAATGAAAAGAGAAATGAAAATTTCTATATTTTTAACCACATTCAATTGTAACTAACGTTACTGCAGTTTCGTCCTATATGGACATTTTCAAACTTACACAATAAACTAAGTAAGACTTTGAGTTAGCAGCAGACCGATTACTAGGAACTACTATCAGTACATACAATGAATATTGTCCCAACGTCAACCAGAAATCGATAAGGTATGAAAGGCTAAGACAACAAACAAGAAAAACCTTCGAAAAGGAGATGAAAATAGGTATCTGGAATCAATTCAAAAGGTCCCGAACTGAAATACAAAGTCTTGAGGAAATCAAAGAGTGACTCATAGAAAAGGCAATGTGAGGAGGTATAACAGACCCAAGTATATGCACCAGAGTCTATAAAATACTCTTGTAGGGAGCTTATGTCTCAATAAATAATCTAAAAATAAATACAGATGAGAGAATATAAGAGAGACTTGCCTGGGTACACTTGGGTCAGAAATTATAAAAGTAACACCGAGTCCTGGTAAAATTCGGAACTGATAGCCCCTCAAAGATTGTTCAGGAGAGTTTGGGTGGTATCAAAGGAAGTAGTAGATTGGGAGGAAAACAAATGAGTTGTAAACTCATTCCGAGACCAGATGGCATTCATCCAGTAATGCTGCAAGATTCGGATCTTCTACTTTTAAAAATGTAAGTGATCCTCAAGGCAAGAACGGAATGGAATACATACCAAAAACATGGTATGTATCCAATTCCGAAACCTGTGAAAATCGGACAGGATTTAGCAAATACCTTAAGACCAGTTAGTTTCATGCCTTTTGAATTAGAGGCGTTAGAAAAACTACTTGTTACTCATATTAGAGACTTGATACACTGACTACCACTGCATTGAGATCCATATGCGCATAGATCAAATGTCAACAAAAACGGCTTAATCTTGGATCATTGGACCACGGAATATAGAATATACTTTGGGGCATTGAAAACTTTGGAGCTTTCAGATGCTTTTTTGGATATGTAGGGTGCATTACCTCAGACAGGTGTTAAGTAGAAGGGATCGATGACGCAAGCTGTATGAGGATAGAGTTATGCTTCGAGGAAGATTCATATATAACGGGACTACCAAACAATTGATAACATCTATCTTGTTGAATCTACATCTGTCAAATTAGTTATCATTTATTCAATGTGTTTTGTAAATCACCATGAACGGGTATAACGTTTAACAACTCGTGCAAATAATGAAATTGTTTTATCAAAATAGATGTTATTCTGTTCGGGCAACGTACCGCGCTCTTCGCTCACATTACGTTTGCTATAATCGTCCTATCAAAAGGACTATTCCCAATGTGGTGGATGAATTTGAGTCCACTGGTTCAGTAAACGTTCAGCCAATTCCTGTACGTCGACGAAACGCAAGATCTGCCGAAAATATCGTCGCTATTTTTAAGAGTATGCAGGAGAATCCAAGGTAGTCATGTCACGTTGTCATTTTGCGTCGTGACTTGGGCGTCGTGACCCGTACAAAATTCAACTGATCCAAGAACTAACGGTAAACGACCATAGACAGTGATGTATGTTCGCTGAATGTTCTCTGTTCATATTTATTATCAAATCACTATACAACGATAATACAATAATTGCTACAAGTTCATAAGTAATCAAGTAATTGGAAAGACAGCATGCATTTTTGAACATAAATAAAAAAAATTCAAATGAAAAATTTGGTAAATTAAATGTAAATAAATTAAATAAATAAATAACTATAGTTGAATTTGCCAGGTATAGTATTTTCAATAAATTTGGAAATTATGGTATACATATTTTGATCAAAATAAGGTAAGGAAAAATACTTGACATGATATACTTGACTCCTTAAATAACTTACATCCAAAAATTAAATTCACACTTGAAACTGAAAATAACAATGAACTAAACTTTTTAGGTCTTACCATAACAAAAATTAACAACAAACTAGATTTTTCCATTTACAAAAAACCAACCCAGACTGATCATGTCATCCCTTCCAATTCATTTCATCCTATGCAACATAAAATGGCTGCTTTCAATTGTTATGTCAACAGATTGTTTTATATTCCTTTATCACCCTTCAATTTCAATTTAGAATTAAATACAATAAACAGATTGCTGTCAACAATGGTTATCAACCATCCATTATTCAAAAATTAATCAGTAAATTTAAACACAGGTCAGATAGAAGATTGGCCTTCAACTCTACCACTTTTGTTAATTCACTTTCTGTCAAATATTTTCAGAACCTGTTGACCTCTTTTTACTCGTATAAATGACCATTTAAAAAACCTGCCAAATCTGCTTTTGGACACCACTTAAAATTTCACAATCATCACTTTAGTCCCAATAGAAATGCTAAAATATTACATTAAATAGAAAATAAAAATTTCCTTAGACTTGACTTGTTTGAAGAGTTGGATATTTCCAAAGAACTTTCCAATAATGACTATTGAATATTCAAGTAAACTTAAACAGAGATTTCCTTCTCCTTCATAAAAGGATTATGAATTATTAATTATTCAAATTTTACTAATATATTTTATTTCGTACTAGCTTCTCCTTAACATAATTATTTTAAATCCATAATGGATCACTCCTTAAGTTGGTACCATTAATTTTTAACATGACACTTGACACATTCTGTCTCAAGTTATCCTTCTTCATATAATAATTTGACTGAACCACATGGCCCCAATCCAAAAATGTATCTGCTTGGCTATAAGCCAATTTTGTTTTATATAATTCAAATATTACAAATGTGCCATGTACTTATTTAATACTTCCTGTTGCCTAACAAGAAAATAATCTCAAACAATTTTCCAAATTTTTTAAACTTTAAAAAATTTTACAAAAAAAAATAATTTTTTTGCAACTTCAATTTTCGCTAAACTTCCTTTTCAATTAGATCACTTACTTTCAGGTGAGCACTGATGATGACGAAAGTCGAAAGCGCTTTGCAAGAATTTTATATATTATACACTTTAATACAAAAAAAGAACTCTTCGATTCATTCATTCAAATAAGTGTAGTCAGCTTTTCCAAATTCAGTTTATTTTATTTTTGTTTGAGATGGTTGATATCTGTACTAGGTGTTAGAAAAATGTAAAAGAGGTTGGGTCGGGGGGATCGAGCTGGCCAGGAAATTGGTCCATTGTTTTCAATCCATTTCATTGAATATTGCATTTACATATTCCCTTATTATTGCTGTATAGTATGTATATAACTCATTCAAATAGCTATCAAACTCATTGGATAAAAAATCTAGCTATACATTTGATTATTCAAATTTTCATCCTAAAAGAAGTAACCTAGTAAGCTTGTTCCCAAAATTCCCAACCAAACATTTATTCCGAACCTTTCGAAGAAATTGGTTTCTTTGTGTAAACGTTCATTCGTATTATTCCACCTATAATGGATGTTTCTGTTGAACCATATCGTCCATATTATTTTTTTACAAATATTTCTAATGTCTCTATTTCCATGTCTTAACCACTTCGCAACTGGTACTCTCCTTCTTTCATTCCTTTCATTAATAAAGACTTCTGACTTCTTAAACTTCTGAGAGTTGTCGTTCGTATGGGGGCGACATCTGATTAACGGAAAAACAGATTTTAAAACAGACAGATTAAGGTGTGCGCATCCTGTAGCATTTTTATTCGTTTTTTTTTTCAAATATTTCCCGTAGATTTCACTGAAATCCCTAGCTCGTGGGCAATTTCTTGTAAAGAACAATCTTGATTAGAAATATGTTTGTAATTGACCAATCCTGAATTGAAAAAAATTTTTTTTGATGATCTTTATGAGGTAATATTTGCCTACCCAACACATTTTTTTGGTTCCTCACACTTCTAGTAACAACATACTTTTTAGTTTTATTTCTGTCGAATGCACCACAGTCTCTCAAATTTATTTCTAATTCTTTAAACATTCGCATCTTTGGAATACGATGATTCGGGTATAGCTCTCCAAATTTCCAAAAATGAAAAATACGAATGTCTTTTGTGTTGAGTTATCTTCTTATCGAAATTATTGGGTAATATCTAACGTATACAAACAGTTAAATATGTTCTGAAGATATCGAAACAATTTATGAAAGAACTAACGACAGAAACGTAATTAATAATTGTTGTAATTGATGATGCTAGTTATTTCAAATGAAACGCTATAAACATATCTATGTCAGTGAATTGTGATTTTATCGCTTTATTAATATTTGTAATAAAAGAGACAGGTTTGTATTAAAAAAAAGTTGATGGTGGCCGTGTTGACACGAAACGTTCAATCAAAGATTCATTGTTACATCGTTATAGTGAATTTCGAGTTATATTTACTGAAATAACAATTCTATTCGTAAAAAACCAAAACAAGCTTTTTTAGTTTCCTCTGTCTAACTCGAGAAGGGCGAACGTTCCTGTACATTTTATTCGACCAATGTACTCTTCCACACGATAGTTACTTCTTTCCCATTTGATCGCCTTCATATCTGTTAACGGTTTATAATATAGAAATGTTACCACATAATAATCAGGTAGTTTTTTACCAGCCTTTTCAAAATTGTTTGAACTACTAATGTGTAACTTCGACGAATTCCCTGAATTATTTTAAACTAAATCAGGTTAAATCGTATGTTAACATAATAATATTCTTTTTTGTACGGTACTTGTCATATGTAATGTAGTGTGTAAAATCATCAAATAAAGTACTCTACTTTATGAATTGTCCTTCCTGATAAGGTGTTACCCATAGAGGTAAGAGTACTCCTAAGTGATGCCACATCTTAACGCGTGTGTATCCGTGCCGAAATTATATATGAGACCACTCATTGTCATTAACAGAAATCCTTACCATGGAAATGCGGGACTCTTACGTGAAGGACCTTTACCCAGCTGCTGGCGGGATCTTATGGACCATGAAATAACCGAAGAATCCGACCCTGAGTCTACAGAGAAGATTCACGTCGACTAAACAACGTCAACTGTCCTCCCTGTAATATTGGATCAAGAGAAAGAGCTTATCAGTTCTCAAGGATCCTATCAACAATCCTAGGAAGCTAGGCGGTGCTGCCTTGCACCAGTTTCTGAAGCACCAGAAATCTGCATCAGGAGAGAAATAAATTTCCCCCTTGAGTGGGTCAGCAAATACTTATGCTCAGACGATTCGGCCTAATCAGAGGCGGAAAGTACTGGGCTTAATCTAATGTATCTTCATTTATAGCTGACTTACAGATATCCTCATATGGCAAGGTTACTGTGGAAACCTCAATATTCTATAAAATAGTCCACTGGCACGATTCCAGAGCTGCATATTCTGGCCTGGATGGCTACAAGTTATCTGACAGGATCAGGAGAGCAACTCCTCTCTGGTGTGTGTGGTTAGCGACCTGCATCCATTGGAGGGTGTCTCCTTGAAATGCTTACCTACCTGACAAATATAGTTGCAGACTGATCGCTAGTGACATCCTGACTAGATTGAGGAAAATGTACCACTGTAATAAACTAATACTTGACCGAGCGCCACTGACCTAAAAGGTCACTTACCAAATGAATTGATTGGCTTCGTTAAGTAGCTAGATTTATTTGGTCTAGTTTCAATAGGTGTGATCCACAATAAACCGTCGTGGGTTGCATTGTTAGGTTGAAATGATCCATTGACTCTGGACCTACCTATACACTCATTTTTTAATGCTCCATTTGTAAGTAGCATAATTCTAATATAAATACATTTTTAGTATTGTCACAAATTATGTAAAAATAATTTTATGTGCAATCAAAGTTGAAACAAACAAGACACATACGCTGGCTTTTCAAAAGATGAGGTGAATTTTAATTTTCTCAAAATATTTATTTATTCATCATTGTTTATTTTGTCACCTTCAAAGTAGTTTTCCTCAGATATAATACATTTGTGCCAGTGTTTTTTCAATTCTCGCAGCAGTTCTGAGATGTACTTTTTGTTGTGTCCTTGGCTCTCTCACCAATTCGGTTTTTATCTCCTCAATCGTCGCAAAACGCCGCTCTTTCATGGGTCTATTTAACCTTGGGAACAGGGAAAAGTTGCAAGGGGGCGAATCTGGTGAATACGGTAGCTGAGGCATGATTGCGGTGTTGTTTTTGGTGAAAAAATTACAAGCAAGTAGTGACGAGTAAGTGCATTATCGTGATGCAAAAGCCATGAATTGTTTTTCCACAATACCGGACATTTACTTCATATCGCTTTTTGCAAGCGGCGCATAACATCAAGATAATACTCCTTATTGACCGTACGACTATTGGCAAGAACTCCTGAAAACAGTGATCAAAACCTTGACATTCGATCGAACTTTGCGTGCTGTTTTTGGTCTTGGCTCCCGTGGACTCTTCCATTGGGACGATTGGACAATTGGACTTTTGTTTCGGTGTCATTAACCATATACCCTTGATTCGTCGCCATTTATGGTTCTTTCAAGTAAATCTGTAAATTCAACAATTCCGAAAAAATTGCATGGCATGAGCCAACTGATATGCTAATTACTACGGAATGGTGCTGAATTTTTCATCTTTGTGTGCTGGGAAATTTTCTGCATTCATACATATTGTTGGAAATCATATCCGAAAGGGAATAAAGCCGGCCACCACTGGTAACCACAAACCAGCCGTGACGTAGCTGAGAGCGTGGGAAGGCCCAATGTTCCCTGTCGCTCGAGAAGCAGCAAAGAACTTCGGCGAAAATTCTACGATGTTTCATTGCGATATTTAACCGATGCGATGACTGCAAGCGTATTAAGTCAGTCAAGTACACAGTGAAGTTGACGTAACAGTGCGGTACGCGAAGTGATCTAGTAAGGCGATAGAAATTCAAATAAAAGTTGAAATTTTCAATTGATGTGTTTGTTGTATTTAAAGTGAAATAAAGTTAAGTTTGATTATTCAGTGTAGTCAATTAGTGGTGAACTCACGGGTAGAAACGTAACAATATTATATAACTTTTAAAAATTATATTTGGATTTTATTTTTTATTCATTGTGAAAAACCTGTCTACCTTCATTAACAATTCGTGGAACAATGTTTGTTTGTAATTTTATTTTCTTCTCTCTTCTATTTCTCAAGCTGTTTTTCAAGAATTTCGAGAATTCATTTGTTGTGATTTGGTTTGGTCCGAAAAAAAAAACAGGAATAGTTGATTTTTATTTTTATTTCAAGACTGTGGGTGCTTCATATTGATTTGTGAAATTTACCTCAGTAGGACGATTTCTTTTTGGGTCATATTTTTTTTCCCAGCAGCCTAAATACATCACCTAACTAAGGTGATGGGTAGTTTATCCTCGAATATTATCTGGGATGATTTCTTTACGACGTATGTTCATAAAATATCCAGAAACTTCGTTTTTTGAAAAAAAACTGTTATTCATCTACTACTATTATCGCCTTTAAAATAGACCCCATAAGATATTATAAACTTTTGTATGGGCTTTTTTCAATCCCCAAAATAATTTTCAAACTCTATTTTTGGGATAGCCTTTGGAGATCTTTCAGTGATGTGCTTTAAATGTCATCTATACTTGTGAAATGACGGCTCTCTAAGGTTTTCTTCATTTTTGGAAATGGGAAAAAGTCTTACGGATCCATGTTTCGTGGATATGGTGGCTGGGGCATTGCCACAGTATTCTTTTTGGCCAAAAATTCACGAACAAACAATGAAGTATGAAGAGGTGCATTATGATGGTGTAAAAGCCATGAATTGTTTTTCCACCAGTGTTTTTTTCAGAATGTTTCATGCAAACGGTGTTGAACTTGTATGTTAGTAGTACTCCTTATTGGCCGTTTGACCTCGTGGCAAGAATTCATGATGCATTATGCTATTAAAATCTAAGCCCACAGTGAGCATAATCTTTACGTTTGACCGCACTTGTCGAGCGGTTTTCGGTCTTAGTGAGCCAGAATACCTTCATCGAGACGATTAGGAATTATTTTTGTCACTTTCGTTAACCTGTTAAAACACGTTTCAGTAATTATGCATCGTCGTTGACTTCATTTAGTAACTCCCGAGCAACTTCATTTCGCCCATTTAACAATTTTGAAACTAGTTTTGCTGCCCGATCGAAAAAAATTAATTATCGTCTTCTCTGATTATGTTTCGACGATCGTTCATGACCGTTTCTCTCACTTTTTCCAAGTTTTCATCGGTTGGTGATGTGCTGGCGCCGAAGGGTTAGTCACCTTCAACGACTTCATGGCCATCTTGGAAACGCTTATACCCCTCATAAACCCTCGTTTCACTCATAACAGACACACCATACGCCTTCGATACAAATTATTTGATCCATTTGTTATATGTAACTAACGAAAATCATCGAGCTCTTAAAAACTCGTATATCCGTAGACAAATTGAATAATGAATACAACTAAAAATTTGATCATATTCCAGGGTCATGTACCTATACCAACATAACCAGAAAAAATTGCAATCGGACTTTTCAAACCCGTGAAGTTTAAAAATTCCCGTTATTTTCTAAACATATCTCGTATATTGAGGACAATTATGTTTCAAGCTTGTTTGTGTATTTTCCACAGTCCGGCATTTGTTTGTTGACTGACATATTTTTATTTACATGTCTTCAACAAATTTCCTTTTTTTTTCTGCTTGTCTAGGATCCTCCAGCACTTCGTCCACCATTTCTCACATAAGAAAATTTATTTTCTTCCACTTTTGACTAGTAGGCATTTAATTTCTGAAGCTGTCAGGCTGGTGCGTTTGTTACTTAAGGCCACCTTAGTGTTCTTTTGATTATAAAGATTTTATATTAAATTAATTAAATTAAAATAATGCGTGAAAACTTGTATTGTATTTATTGTATTAATTGTGCCGTATAACGTAATAACTGTTGATAAAAATGATCATTTTTGAGTAAAAAAATAATACAAAACACAAAATCTTGTATATAGGCCTTATTTGGCAACTAGATTCATGATAAGACCAGAATTAATTTAGTCAACAAAGTTGGGGAATTTGAACAAACATTTTGGAGCAATAAATAAAAATTAGTGAAAACAATAGGAACATTAAAAAACTATCAATTTACATACTCAGAGTCCCCAAAAGAACCAATATCTAATTCAGTTTTGAGCAGTTTTGCTTCGAATTCCTTATCCTACCAGTCCAATGAAGGGGTGAATCATCGTATCCGTGTTTACTCAGAAGAA
>WOGP01006787.1:0-12154 GCA_015342065.1 Leptinotarsa undecemlineata | reverse complement strand
TTTAGTTTATTTAACCAAAGCAACTAACGTGTTAGGAATCGGACGTTGAAAGGTAAGATCTCGTTAATCCTTAGCTCGCACAAGTTTCGACTTCTGAGAGTTGTCGTTAGTAGGAAGGCGACAGCTGGATAACGGAAAACATATTTTTCAAACTCTCTATATACTATCAGATAATTACTTGTTTTGAAATAAGAATGCTAACTAGAAATGTTAACTAGAAAGAACTTAACATTGATTCATTCATACTCGAGTCAAAACTGAATGACGCAATACGTTTGCATTGTATTCAGAGAGATATTGTGTCATCTTCAAGGTATTCATTACAAAAACTTCAATTGATGACTCAGGATAACACAATGGATTTTTCCTGAATCAATATAACCAGATACATAACTTTCAGAAACTTTTCGTCTGTTCTAAAATTCCGCAAGAGACAAATACGTATCATAAATATGTATATTTTCATGAATATCAAATGAGAACTATTTTACACAACAAAGGCTAGATAGAGCAACGTTTTGTGTAGGAAATTTATGTTGAGTTTCATCAAAAGATACAGAGTGTATCAAATTAGACACTTTTCAAGGAAATCTCCAGTTCTCAAACTAGATGCATGAAAACTAATGGCTATGTCTGGATTTCAAATATGACAAACTTAATGGTGAAAATTGCATATCGATATATGTCATAGTTTCTGAGTTACAGCATGTTTTTCGAAAATGTGCATTTTCTTAAAGATGCTTTAACTTTTTTCCTGACGAAAATTTCTTGTTTCCATGAAAACATTTCTAAGGCATTTTTTGCGTAGAATTCAGTGTTGTTAAAACTCATTTTTTCAAATGAGATATCAATAGTTATTGATGGAAAACTAATTTTTTAATGAGACCTTTATATTCTGATAGAATTTGAAATTACCCTTTCAAAAACATAGCAATCTTGATGTTTTGCTTTGGTCATGTTTGAAATACAGAGCTTTTTGGTTTTTTTAATGAGACTTTGAAACGCACACTTTGGACGACGTGGCGATATTACAGAAAGAAATTGTTCAGTAATAGCTATCAAATGATGAGAAGGATTTTCATATCAGTAATTGAAACTGATAACAATTCATACTATTTCATTGCTAATAAATGAAATTTCGATAATAATAATAATGATAAAGAACAAACAATGATATATCTTTTTTCAGAAAAGGTGTAAGAAATATCTACCAGCTTCTCCGACACCTTTTCTGAACGTGTTTTGTCGAATTGATTAGGTCAATAGGAGTGAGAGTAGCAAAACTTTGCATCACTGACGCTTCCAATTCGTATCTAGAATAGGTTGGAAATTTGAAAATGAGATTTTTCAACCTTCCCCAGAGGTGAAAGTCCTTAGACGTTAGGTCCATTGACCTGGCCGGCCAACGGTTGGGTCTTTGGTTGGCTAACCAATTATTACCAAAATTTGCATAAAAAAAGTTGGTGACAATTGCAGTATCGTGTGGCGAAACCTCGTCTTGTTGAAAATATTTTCTGAGTTTCATTAGTCTGAGATGTGAGAGTGCTATTATAAATCAACGGGTCAATAATTCTACCTCTGAAAACACATGTCCACACACTTAATCCAAATCTGTTCTGACTTCTAGGCTCCGCAATAGAATGTGGATGTTTCGTGCCCAAGTATGAGCATTGTAGCTGTTGTGAATGCCGACACGGCTCACGCAAGCTTCGTCTGTGCAAATACAATTCAACGAAAAGGCGTTCAAAATCTCCTGGTCTGAGTTGATGAACGGTTCTGTTCCTGTATGGCTTGATATCTACCTGTTGATATTTTTAAATTTCACGTTGACATTTTGAGATTATTTTTCTCCTAAAACGTCTATTTTCTCAACTACTTATCCCTATTTAATTCATATAATTTTGGCCTTTCCTTTTCGAATTGACCACCATCAATTAGTTTTGTCGCAATCTCGCGATAAAGTCTCTCAACGGTTGTCTTTTTTCTGGAAACCTCTCGTGATACCAATCGCTTGCTGCTTCTGCATATTCCTCGGTTTGTATAAAACACTATTATATCCCATAATTCATTATTCTCATATTTCATTGCGAATGAATTTGAAAATTAAACGAAAACCACTAATTGAAGAGCATCTTTACTACTTAAATCAAAACGTTACAGTAACGTTACGTTTCCTTTAAAGATTTGCATTGTGTTTTATCGCGCCGCATCGTCCAAAGCCTACTTGATCAAAGTGTGTGTTTCAAAGTCTACATGAAAAATTCTGAAAGCTCTTTATTTCAAAGATGACTAGCAAAATATCAAGTGTGCTACATTTTTGGAAAGGTAATTTTACGCTCTATTGAAATATGCAGGAATTACATTTGAAAAAATAAGTTTTATTACTCAATTGAATTATACGTAAAAAGTGCTTCGGTAATGTTTTCATGTAATCGACGGAATTCCGACAGAAAAAAAATCACAGCAACTCTTCGAAAATGCATATTTTCGAAGAAACATGCTGTAACTCAGAAACGATATTGAATATCTATATGCGGTTTTCACTAATAGGTTTGTCATAAAATTAAGCAATATCATGCGAGCAAACAGCAACCGGTTTTGTTATTCTTTTTTTCAAAACCCAACTGTTTTGGAAGATTCCCATATTTTTTTGTATCAAGATGGAGAAGAAAACTTTCTTTTCGAAAAATGCATTTGTCTAATTGAGTTTTGGCTTTAAATGAAAATTATTTAGATATTTATGAATCACTTTTCTACCTAGAAGTAATATTATTCTGTAATTGTTTTTCTCAAAATCTTTATGTCTTACAAGAATTATTCATTCCTCAAATCAAGTTTTGTAATTACCTACTGTCATTGTAGAACAGTTTAATGTACCAGTCCAAACGCGTCTTAAATAACATTTACTATGAAAATTGTATAATTATTAGAATGGATAGTTTGAAATGTCCATTCGGTATATCTCTGATAGAATTTTAGTAATCAATAACACATGATTGTCTTACCCATCATATTATGCGCGGTCGATGTGTTCATTCCTGAATTCTTCAGTATTTCTATCAGCTCAAAGCGGAACGCAGATATATCTTGCTTGATCTCGTTGACATCGTCCTCAGTGACGCCTTGATTTTCCGCTTTCCTTTGTTCCACCGTCACGTACCGCCGAACCAAATTTCGCATAATGCCCTGTCAACATGAACAAAATTATTGCGAGAGTTTAGGCATGTTCGACTTTTGTGACCCATACACATTTGAAAATTATTCGTTGAAAGTAACAATGAAACTATGTTTACACGAACTCGTGAAATAACTTTAAATAACAGTTGTGGTTCTACCTTATTTTTTGGGTCGTATTTCAATGTATCAAGCATGACAACACATATGTCTTCATCAAATCTACTACCAACTACCATCGTTGAAAATATAGCAGGAATTAGAATAGATCTGAACCGTCATGGCCAAAATGACGAAAAAGTGTATGTACATGGGCTGTTCAAAAAATAAGGTGAATGTACAGAATTTCACGGACTATATATTCAATTATCGACTTTTTCATGTTGATACACTCGTCTCGAAGATATGTTCATAGTTTCAGCTGTTTAGTTTATTAATTTTGTTGGTGAGTGATATAAAAGTTTGTGTTTTGCGTGTTCGGCAATTTTCTGCTATCAAAAAAAACAAAGGATTTACATCAAATTTTGTGTCAAGAATGAAATGCGGTACACTGTTTACAGTGGCATACGGTAATTGTACTCTGAATTAAAAATATGTTTACTGGTGGTACATGCTTTTCACAGAAGATCGCAGAGATCTGAATAACGACGCTCTCCCTGAACGCCCCAGTACATCAACAACCGATTGAAAATGTTGAGAAAATGAAGACAATTGTTATGGACAGTCGTTGATTCAATATTGGGGAAGTTGCTGAGAAGGTTGGCATTTCGGATGGCTGATGCCATGCAAATTTTTCGAAATGAAGCGTGAAGCGTGTGGCAGCGAAATTCTTTCAAGAATTGGTAAACTTTTAGCAAAAGAAACGCCGTATAGATATCGCTCAGAAATTGTTAAAAGACGTCAACAGCGATCCGTATTTACTTAAAAGGATCATAACTGGTGACGAACCATGATTGAATGGTAATGACATCGAAACCAAAGTCCAATAGTCCAAATGGAGAGACAAGAACAAAAAACACGTCAATTATAATAGAATTCTCAGGTTTTTCTTACTATTTTTTTCTTATTATCGTGGCGTAGTGCATCAGGAAATCTAGCCATAAGATCTTACTGTCAATAAAGAATATCTTCTTCAAGTTATGCGCTGCTTGCGAGAAGCAATACGAAGAAAACATTTGGTGTTGTGGAGAAAATCCACGATTTTTCCTTGATGATAATGCATCTGTTCACTTGCCATTGCTTATTCGTAGTTTTTTTGCCGAAAACAACACCGTTATAATGCCCCGTATTTACCAGATTTGATTACCTGTGGCTTTTTCCTGTTCCCAAGATTGAAGAGACCCATGAAAGGATGAAGTTTTGCGACGAAAGAGGGGATGAAAACTGAAGCGTCGAGAGAGCTCAAGGACATACCAAGTAGTGCATATCATTGCATTGAGGATTGAAAAAAAACGTTGACACGAGTGTATTATATCTGAGAGGTACTAATTTGAAAGAAACAAAATAGAAATTGATGAATAAATGAATAAAATTCACTTCATTTTTCGAACAGAGTAGTATATATCTAGGAATCAGGAATATTTTGAAAGCAATACAGTTTTGTTATTTTATCTGATGTAGTGATGATATTTGTTGGGTTTGTAACTGAGGAATTCGAGGACTCTTCAGCCATACAGGTCAGCTACAGGTAGAATATTCCATTTCTTCAAAACCAATACCAATCAGTATATGGTAATGATCGAATTAATGGAAGTGATTCAATTGAAAATGGGGTTCCTTAAAGCAGTGTATTGGGGTAACTCTGTTTGAAATACATGTAAATGATTTACTCGATTTTATGAATGCCTTACAACTTTGTTTTCGGGAACAACATTCATTGTAACGGCTCATTTTTCGAAACAAAAAATGGTGTTGAAAATCGATATTAGTGATTATCAGACAGATATCAGTTGTGAACTCATCAGTTGCTCTCTATGAAATGTTTCTTAGTATTGTGGTTCATAGTCATAGGGTCATAGAGTATTGCATTTCAGATGACTGAGAAAAGTGTTTATTTTGGACAATAATTTGTATTCATTTATATTCTGAATACCAGAAATTTACATGAAGAAGTTTCAATGAAACATGTGACACGCTGTTGTATTTCACATCCTTTGCGTTCCTTTGTTTTACAGTCACGTCTCACCCAACCGAATTGTGCATGGGCGTCTGTCAAATATACTATTCCCCGGAGGATCTGCATTTATATCCATTTTACAAACATGTGGATAAAGTCCTCATACATTTTGGAATAATATTCAAATTTGCTTGCTACTGGGGCAGGTTTTTCTATGGAAATGGGATAACTACTTCATCAAACTTCAAGAATACCAGCTTCTTTGTGAGCATTCCACGTTAACACCCACGTTAACACAATTTTACGGAACGAATGTGATTTTCTGAATTTTGAACACAGAGTGTTTTCATTTGTTTCGTAGCATGAGTTTTCAAGTTATTATTTCATGAGTAAAATCCATATTTCATTTAAATCAGCAGCTACATTGAGAACGAATTCTAGAATATTGAAATTGTTCAGTGCGATAATGAACCAACGCATACACGTATTATCAGACTAGCAACTTCCGTCGAGCAACTTCGTTGTCACTCAATTATTCCAAATTTTCTCTTTTCTGTATATCAACTTTCACGAACAGTGTAATGCCAACTTAGGCCATTTGATTCCACCTGTAGCGGTATGTCAGAAGTATTCAGTGATAAACAGCTGCCCGCAGATTCAAAGGTCAACAAAACTTACTTCAAAACACACATTTTTGAAATTTTCATTCAATTTAGCAATTTGCATCCAACGTAAGAAGTTGGTTTGAGCTGATTTCTAAACCTCTACCAAACACTTTTTACTTTGAAACAACCTTGACCAACGCCGCATGACGTAGCGAAGATGACTTTGAAGGAGTGTTTTGAGTTTGACCTTGTCCTATATCATACAATGTAGCCAAGTTAATTTGAGGATGTGTTTTGTGTTTGAAATTGAATGACCTTGACCAATGTCACACGACGCAGCAACGTGACTTTGAGGCAGTGTTTTGGGTTTGATCTTGAACGACCTTGATTGATTCACGTTCCATTCCGACAAGGTAAATTTGACTTCGAACGAACTCAAGTTTCAAGAATTAGACCTTGAACGACCTCCGACCTCCAACTGAGCGGAAGAGGTGCCTTTTATCCTTATCCTTTGTGGTGTGACTTTGAACTACCTACCTTCAGCAACACTTGTGAGTTTTAGCCTATGGTAAAGTAGTACCCCCCCTTAGGGTCATGTGTACCCTGCAATCCAGGTGAAAATATCTCATATTTCTATACCATAATTTCACTATCTTCGAAATGGATCGTTTGAAATTTAATATCGAGATCAATTCTGCAATAATTCAACAAACTGGGGCTATGGAACAGAGAACTATGATATATTAACTTATAAAATATCTTAAAAAATTGAAAAGATATAGATGATGTCCACGCGAAATGATAAATCATTTCAAAGATTTTCATTGTGTGAGGAAAGTGATCCTTTTTCCAAATCAGGGCTTTTAAAACATGTTACAGAACATTCCACAGAAGAAATGATTTGCCAAGTGAACTTATCGAGAGCCAAATTCATGTTCAGATATATGAGTCAAAGTTCTCAGGATTATCACGGTGGCAAAACCGTGATTCGATTTTTAGATAGAAAATAACTTCAATCTCTTTGTATATAGTAGACATTTGGTGTACTAATCTAAAATATGGATTAGCTCTCTCGCTTCGGACATTGTCAAATTTAAGTGACTGCTTTCAGCAACATAATTTTGAAACTTATGAATGCAATTTAGGTATTTCCAGATCTATTTCTACTGGAAGTGGCGGGAAGTAGTGGACTTGGATTCTGCTATAAGGAGGTTGGCTTGGCGATTTGCCAACCTGGGTTTTGATACTCTACATTCATCAAATTATGACTTGAGAGTATGTTATGATGCCGAAAAGGTGCGGGAAGTATGATCTTGCTGTGGCGCTGTGGCACTGTGCCATTAAAATTGTAAGACTTTTTGTATGAGCATGGCATGAACATGGCAATCGAAGCAGACTTACAAATATGTTGTATATATTAGCTTATATCTAATTGTTTGGTAAATAAAAAATTGAATATAGATAATCTCAACATTGCTCAACATAAATTAGATCAATATTCAGATCAGCTAGACCAAATTATAAATTTCGTGAACCGCCATGTTTCATGGTTTACTATTTTCAAAATTGTAATAATAATAGTACTTTACATATTTTGTAAATGTAGAAAAAGATGTTTTATGCAAATTGTTATAATGACATCAAGCAATGATCATCAACCACCTGGACCCAAAAGAACTTTTGCATCACTTCGAAGATTACTCCCATCTCCAGGAAGAAAACCTAGTATCCACCTCAAGGATCCTATTGAAGAGGAAATTGAATTAAATCCCAATAAAACATTGCTTTACTAACATGTGTTGCAGCAACGCATCAACTTTCTTTTCAAGGGGGAAGTGGTTATATTAAAAAAATCAATGCACCCTTTGTCCAAGGATAGCACCACAATAACAAAGTATTGCATCAGCCACTACGCAGTTACCCAGGAAATGACTCAGCATATTCAGCACATTTTCAAGGATATTCTAGAACATTCGAAGAAACGCACATCCACATCAGCAGTTCCTGATCCTATAAATATGGGAGAACAAGAGGACGCCGCATTCATGAATATCTTCGCGACTATCCACGTTTGTCGAAATCTTGAATCACTTTTGTAAATGTCTTTATTGTAAATAATTGTATTCAATAAAGTTTGTTTTTAAAAATATAAATTCAGTGAAACCAACATAACATGGATGAACATTTATTTGTTGATATGTATGGTAGATCAAAGAACTGAATAAGACTTGTTGCTTTTCTGGAAATACCTCTGAAATCTGCTTTGAATTTTCTCTGATCTATATTTGTGAACAATATGAAAAGGATGTCAGACTACAGCCCCAAATTCAAGTTAAGGTCTGACCAAACTATTATATGTTCTCGCTTCAATGCCATTGAAATATACGCTTTGTCTCTATTCAAATCCCATAATGTGGTTTATACGAGAGTGTGGAGTTATAGTATCCACCCAAATATTTGACAGTCTCTATCGTGGATATTTTTATACCATTCATTGAGTAATCAAATTGTTGATTATTTGAGTAGTTTGAGTTATTTATTTATTTCCTTGATCTTATTACCGTTGAATTATTGTTGTTATGGTGTTGTTGAAAAAGAAAGAGTTTTATGTCAACTTGACATTGTCAATAACATAATTGTCCTGACGAAAAGTAGATATATTTTGGCACGGAAGTTTGATACGAAGTAACACGTATAATGTTTCATTTAGTTTTCGGGTTCAAACAGGACAAAAGATTCGGATGTATTGAACGGGAGCTCATATTTTTACACTTCATTGATGGACACTATCAATGCCTTCCTGCAATTTGACACAGTCTTGTGAGTTTTCGATCTGGTATCGACTAGCAACAATAAATAAACATTTCTGTGCATTAACGCTACCCTCTTGAAACAGAAAACATAATGAAATTCAATGAAACAAAAGTTTTACAATAAGGAAGACACATGTCAGAAAAGTTTTTCCTAGAAATAGTAGAAATCTATACTAGTTGTTGTGTGATACAACTATCACTATAGATATTGAACATTTCAGTGAAATTTATAGTTACCTAATGGAAAAATCAATTTCGTTAATTCATATTAGATGAAATAAGATCATAAGGTATAAATAATCAATCGAAAGAATCATGAATAGACATTTTTATACGTTTCGAATCTCTCTTGTCGTTACGGATGGCTTCGGAAATGACATTTATACTGTCAAATTCGTTTGACGATTTAAAGTCATTGCCAAATGTATTCATTTATAGTGTCTTCACGAAGTTCCATAATAAGGCGATAGCTTGACGTACGATAAAAATAGAGTAGGTTTTGCTTTTTGGAGCTGCCATCTTGATTTTTTTAATGAATGGAACGAAATCAGTCCCAGACTATTTTAAATTAAACAGATTTCTTGATAAGGCCCGATATATGAACATTATATGAACAACGAGTATATTCGAAAGATATTTCGTGATATGCCTCATAGAATGGAAGCTTTTGTCCAAGCAACACCTATAACTGAAAAATTATTTCATTGTTTTTTTTTATCTATTCGCCACCTATGTTGATGTTCACGTATTATTTTTTCCATAATCATTGTAAAGAATGCAGAGAAAACGCAAATATTCATTTAATAATTTATGAAGCTGTATTCATCCATAGGGTATTTTTAATTTTGAACTGAAGCATGACTTTGTTGTCCCTCGTAAAATGTGTGGGGATTGTTGGGAAATTCAATTATGTGCATTTATTTAGGGTGTTTTTTTTCGACACATTGAAAAATTGATCAGTATCGGGCTGAGAATCAAAAAGTTATCAAAGATAAAATTTTGTTAACATTGCCATTATGAAGTGGGCGTTTTTTTACTCCCTTGGGTATCTGCCGTAGATAGCTCGAATTATTTCTCAGAAGAGTAGATATATTGCCAAATAAAGGGTATTTCATTTAGCGCCTTTCATCTTCGATTTTGAATAAAACAAAGTGTGTGAGATATCCTCTGAACTTTTTATTCGTTTGAAAGACCTATTGACTCATCCGAAACGTCCAATTTTCCATGACTGTGGTTTGTGGCTCATTCGCATACACCTGCGACTCAAGAAAACAAAAAAATTAAACGGGTTCAAATTGTACGATCTTGATGTCCAGTTCATATCACATCCACGTGAGATGACTGAGCCCTCCAATCTTTCGGGCAGAATATCCAATGTGGCATGAGCTATGACACACGTAACGCCGCGCCTTCCCGTTGAAACCACATATCTGCTTTGGTGTCCAGATCATCCAATTCAGACCAAAAGAAGTTGGTAATAATCGACCTATAGTGCTCGCCGTTGACAGTGATGGCCTAGCCAACGTTGTTCTCAGAGAAATATGGACCGATGATGCAGCCAGCCAAAAATCTACACCAAACAGTTACTTTTTCGGGATGAACTGAACACTTTTCAATCTCATGTGGACCGGTATCGTCTCAAATTTAACAATTTTGTTTGTTCACATATCCCTCCATCCAGAAATGGGTCTCATCGCTGAAGATGATTTTTAGATGAAAATTAGGATTACTTGCCAACTGCTTCAGAGCTCATCCAGCGAATACACGTCCTTGTATATGGTTGTTTACATTCCTTGGACCAATTGATTTTTGTACGGGCCCAAGTCACGATGCGAAAATCACCAAGGCGTGGTCTGCGAAAGGCCGAATTCTTGTGAGCGACAGGGAAACGACTGCCTCGGATTCTTCTGCACACTCAAACAGACATCGGCGATGTTACCGACAGGTCTTGCGTTTCTTAGATGTATAGGTGTTCGTTGATCCCTTAGTGAACCATTGAACTCAAATTTATCCACCACATTTCGAATAGTTCTCTCGGTAGGACGATTATAGCGACTATGAAATGGGCGAAGCGTGCGATACGTTGCTCGGACAGAACACTCATTTTGATTAAAAAATATTATGTGCACATGTTGTTGAACGCTATATCCATTCATACAGATTTGGCAAAAGATACTGAATAAGTAACAAAGCATTTGACAGATGTAGCTTCAACAAAATGGCCGTTACCAATCATCAGATCAGAAGTCCTTGTGAAAAGACATTATATTGACATTTTTTCAATAGTTTGGTAGATAAACGTTAGCCTGAAATTAGTAAGTAGTGTCTAATATATGGAGACGATGGTACAAAATGACCATTTTGCGGAATCATCCATAAGTATCCAATACAAACGGAAGTAAAGATAATACGAATGTATCGAAAATGTAATTTCTTTAATAGTCCAAAGATCACATTTCGTACTCTGCATCGTTTTCGTTATGTTTGTACCCTGAAATGTTCAATGAAGTATTCCATATCAAAGTATGTGTTTACTTACTTGGTATCTAAAGTCACGTTCACTCGCCTTCTTTACTTTCCTCTGAAACAAATGAAACAAAGTATTTAATAAAAGTGAAATATTTCATATTTTTTTTTTTCATTTTCTATGATTCTTTACTCCAGAGGCATGAGAATATTTTCTGTGCTTTCGTAAAAAAGTATGAGGATGTGTTGAACTATTCCCAACTTACTATAAAATCGAAAAAAAATTTCAAGAACAAAGTATTTAATTATTCACAATACGAGAATTCTTCAAATAATTTTACTCTGTGAACCAGAACCCTAAAACTTGTGATCACTTTCTCGTTGAAAGACAATTCACGACCATTCGGATTTTCTTCAGTCAACAACTCAATTCCTGAAAACTGCAGTTCCTGTTATGTTCAAGGATCAATCAATCCGAATCTAATTTTGGTATGAAATCATTCCATTCTATATTAGAGCATTGTTAAAATCCGAAGCGACATGGCGATGATCCTCAATTCAATGAAATCGACCCTCTGTGGCATCAGTCGTTCCATTATATCTCTCATGTTCATCCTCGCCGATTATTCTTACGCCGGATGACCAGCACAAGGGCTCTAGCAGACACCGTCATTTGTTCGACTAATGATTGCCCAACAATGAGGGCATGGGGGAATTTAACCCATTGACAAGTTCTCTTACAAAAAAATGACCACGGAACTCAATTAATTTGGTTGATTACTTCCGAATTTGATCAAGAATAAGGTTCGAAAACTACTTTCTCAGCAAATACCACAATGCAAAATGAATTAGTTAGAGGATGTAGTTATCCGGCAGGCATTCGATTCGAAATATTCATATTTTAATAACGTTCGTATCTCTAATGATACAATCTTCTGACTTATTCAGATTTCTGGCAAAGCATTTATACACTCATTTTC
>WOGP01006786.1:0-12156 GCA_015342065.1 Leptinotarsa undecemlineata | reverse complement strand
TTTTTTTCTTATTTACTCAATAGCAATTTTTAACCTGCTCCAAAATCCTAAAAGAAAGTTTTCTAGAGGTGATTCCGAATCGAATGAGCTATCGCTCATATTTTTAGGACCTTCATCTCTATTTTTCATGTTTTTGAACTCGTTGATTAGACTATAATATTGTAGTGACTGTTACTGATATGGTTGGTCAACCAATATCAGATAAATTTGAACGCATGAAAAAATTACGGAAGTTTTTAAAATTTTGGGAGACAGAACAATTTTCAAGGTGCTCTAAGAGCGGTGCCTGTACGAAAAAAGTGATTCATATTGGATTTGAATCGCTAGAGGTTAAGTTTATTTGGAAAAACGTTCCCAGGAAGTTCATACCACATAAAAGCAGTTTTTCAAATGAAATAATTCTCAAACAGTAAAATTCGAGGTGTACCGAGTTGAACCTCGAAACGATGAGCAGCCATAGTCTGTCACGTATTTCTGATATGTACCGCTCTTGGTGGAATCAAATGTACCACGTCATTTGAACACTTGAAATTATCTATAGAAGAGAGATAAATAACTAACCTTTCTTCGATGTTCCAGACTATCAAGGTAAGTGATGTTCGCGTCTTCAAATTAGGCGGACGGCTCTTTTTTGGAGGGAATCCAGCAGCTTTAGGGTATTCCCAGGAGCGGAGCTCCATATTTGAAAACAATACTCCAAAGAAGGTCTGATCTGAGATTCATAAAGCATCAAATGTTGCTGAGGTGTGTACAGGTTTTGTAATTCCAGAGACATGGTCATGTCAAGTCATATGATGTCCATTTTAACCCCCAACATACGTATCGAAGCAGAAATTGTCTGATCTGTCATTATTATATCCGGTGCGGAGACATTAATCTTTTTGCAGTAATCCATGCTTTGATTTTTACGTCATTGACTTGAACCTGGTCACTTGCACCCCAATTCCGAATTTTTCCTAGATCCTCATTGAAATATTCAACCTCCTGCTGCCGGTAAAGATGTGCATCCGCAGCCCATGTCCTGGAATCCAAATGGAATGACACGACAAATAAGCTGTCGTCAGCAAATCAATATGAGTATTGGATCCCAGGTTTTTTCTAATAAGTCGTTGATATACAGTAGATAAAGGGTTGGAGACAATATAATCCCTGGGGAATACCAGCGTTGATGGTAAAGTTATTCGAGAGATATCCATTGATGTCCACTTGCAGAAAACGTTCTTTTCGTAAACTGAAGTGGTATACACAAAAATGATTCGACAAGCCATAGCATCGAAGTTTGGCCAGCAAACTGTCATGCCAGACAGGATCAAGGGTCATAGAAATATCAAGGGCTACAGCCGACTCTGCATGTTTCTCTATTGCTTTATTCCAAATATGGGTGACATACGATAGAAGATCGTCTGTTGATCTCTGTTTTCAAAAGCCATTTTGATGATCGCTCAAAATGTTGAAGCCTTCCAAATATTCAAGGATATGGTGGTTCACGGCGTTTCTTGCCCTGAGTACGAGCAATCTTCCAACAAGAAGAAGAAAGCTTTTCTGGTAAGACAGACTGAAAAGTTTGCAAAATATAGGTGGGAGTTCATTTGCACACTTTTTGAGTATGATGGCGGGCACTTCATCAGGACCAAACGCCTTGTTGATATTGAGCTGTTACAGAATTTGCCTCACTAGACGTTGCCGTAATTTCGGCATTGTGGATTCTGGATAACTTTGCATGTTTCACACATTTTTGTACGGAGTTTATTTTAAAATTAATTGTTTTCTTCTTTTCTTTGGAAGATTTCTCTCCCAAAAACTGATCTCTCCTAAAAATCAACCCTTTAAATTTGTTCATAAATTCATTTGAAAGCAAATTTTGAATTTTTCAAGATTCACAAACGCCTGTGGCTTCATGTGATAATCTTATTTTCCAATTCATTACGTAAAGGCACGGGAAAATACAACCTAGAACCGATTTCTACGATTATGACGTAAATTCGGTTTACCCCCTAAGGCTATCACGCTGAAGCGGTAAACATCAATTCAATGTATCATTAAAAATAGGTATTGAGATAATACCCGCGTAAATAATATTTGATATCACGTTTCCAGCTTCGTGGAACTTATATGAAATAATTCAGAGGAACAATCAGAGATTACTTGGCCGTTTTTTTCTTGTAATTTCAGCAGTGAATATTACCTCTATAAATTCTCATGGCCCTGATTTTTCCTTGTATTTACCTTGCAAAGTTCCCAGATTGAGTAACGAAAGGTTTTTCTTGTTGTGAGCTCTTCATTCAACAGCTCAAGAAAAATCACGTCAACTCCAAACTAATCATTTTTCAAAATACACTGGTGTGAAATAACCTGAAAAATTTAGTAAAGAAAAGAGAATTGAAACTGTCTATGTTTCTTACCAATTTTATTTGTAACTAACGTTACTGCAGTTTCGTCCTATAAGGACATTTTCAAATGTATACATTAAACTCCTTTAATAATTTGAAATAAAGACGTACAGCTGCCGGACCGAGTCATGGTAAAAAGCCCCTCCCTTAAGATGTGCAGTAGATGTGGAGAAATATGTTATCAGTCTGTTAGATTAGTCGAGCCGTAAACGTAAAATTGCAAACAACAATTAGTTTTCATCAAGACTTTTCTAGACTCTATTTTTATAATGGCTTGCGGTTTTTTTAATAGAATCTTTTGAGGAAATAAATTGAAAGCCATAAAAACAAAGATACTAGATGAGAGCATTGTGAAGAAGACGAAAAAATTATGGAAGGGATAAAATTATGGCACATTTGATGAATAATGATCTAGGAATGAATGGAGAAGTGAGTTAATTGAAATTTATATCGGCCTCAGATCGAAAATTTAAATGAAGTAATAATGTCACATGAAATCACACACCAAAACAGAATTGTGAATTTAATAGTTACCTGTTGTTTTCGCCAATTGTTTACACATAGCAGACTCTGTTTAAAAACACTGAAACCTTTTGATCTTTCCGCCTGTCTACGGAACAGTTCGTTGACAAAAACAGTCGAACGCGATACGAAGTCTTCCATATGTTTCTTATTTTGACAACAATCAACAAGTTTATGTTTTGTCCAAAACATCGAAGTTGCTGTTCTGTTATGGTTTTGACCTCATGGTGGAAATCTGTCTCAACAAATTTCAAATCTGTTTCTAGAACGACTAAGGAAATACGCATTTACTTTCAGGAAACATATTCTCATATCTATCAGGAAAAACAGATTTGAACAAAATAAATTGTTATGCTTCAGGAGCCAAAATATTCGTTTTCAACAATTCGCCACCCTTTTATTTATGAGGAATGAGGGCTGAAATTTTCACAAAAAGTAGTGGAATACTTGAAATTTATGATGCCAGACCATTATTTTGCAAAAATGCTATTTTAAACGGTGAATATAAACGTTAAACTTTTTGAAACGGGACAGAGTCAACCCTGGATTTAGTTGGCTCTAGTGTGTTTCAGTTTTTTTGGGTAAATCTCCCAGAGTCAAACTTCTTTGGAGGATTACAAACAGTGTTTGAAATGGAAGTTTCGAAACTTCTTACAGCATCACTAGCTGAATGGAACTTTCTTGGTTGCTTTATTTGGTGTCTCAGTTGTAATTTTGTTAAGGACTTTGGTGAGATTTCTCAGACAGAATGTGCATCCGAAGAAGGTTTTTATAGTATCTCCTGTTTTTGTGAACTTTTAAACTTTTGCTCTCCATTATTCATGGAGACCTGAGGTTCCTTCAGAACAATCTTATAGAGTCAGGTACATTATTGGGTCTGTTAGACCTCCAAGCATTGTCTTTTATATGAGTCTCTCAGATTTCTCTAGGATTTTGTTATATTCAGGGAATCCTTTATATTAGTCAAATTCTTCTTCAGTCTGTTGCCTGACTCGTGGCAGATCATTATTACACCAGAAAATATTCTTGATAGTTCTCTGATTCACTATGGAACGTGAGTAAAGATGATGGTACTCTGTAATGTGTCTGCTATTGGTGAATGGTGGCAAGATAATCCTTTTCCTCTGTTTCATTGTCGATGATCGTTTTCTCAGCATTTCATAATTGCATGATTGAATGTGGATTCTGGATACTGAGAGGTACAATAAAAGACGAATATTAATTGTTATGGATGAAAGCGAATACGTTGCTGATATTTCATTTGGATTCTAGGACATCGGCTGCGGATGCACATCTTCACTGGTAGCAGGAGGTTGCATATCTCGATGATGATCTAGGGGTGATCTCGAATTGGGGTGGAAGTAACCAGGTTCAAATCAATGCCAAAAAGATAAATGTCTCCGAACCGGATATAATAAAGTCAAGAGGGACAAATATGCTTTCTATTTCGATAAGATGAGCATGCCCTGAAGCTGCTGGATTCCATCCAGAAAAGAGACATCCGCCTGACTGGAGACACGAACATCACTTGCAATCTTGCTAGTCTGGAACATCGAAGGAAGTTAGAAAATTTGTCTCACTTTCATTAGAGTTCGAGTGGTACACATCAAAAACAAAGGACGGACTGTGGCTGCTCATTGTTATGAGGTTCAACTCACGACACCTCGAACTTCACTGTTGAAGAACTCTTTCATTTGGAGAACTGCGTTTATATGGAATACACTTCCTGAGAACGTTTTTCCAAATGAATTCAATCTCTAACGATTCAAATCCAACGTAAATTACTACTTTCGCATAGGATGTATAAATTCGGGGTTATTGCTCAATGGTGAAATTGAATATTATTTGAATTGTTTCCCTTCATTGGATTCAGTTTGCAACGAGATAATTGGTGATTAGGACAGATCTTAAAAGTAAGTAAAATGGTCTTGTGAGTTGTTCCCAGTTAGGTGGATCGTTTGATAATGAATTCATCATGTAGAAATTTGGCAGGTATACATATTTATAACGATTTGAATTACTATAAAAGCAAGACACATAATTTGTATACAGAGTATTGTGACGCCCAAAGATGCTATCTTACGGTTCATGGTTCATTCAGTCGAATAACTCAATTTTTCCAAATGTAATATCTATACTTTAACATTTCTAAAATAAAAATATGTTATTGTTGAAAGCGAACAATTATGATTACATTTATGATAACTTGGGGCTGAACTAGAACTTTTCCAAATTGTTTTCATATTGATAAATGCTTGGGATGGATTGCATATTTGCCTCAATCTCTAACAGTTGAAATTACGTAAATCGAGATGGATTCATTTCTCTATCAAGAAAAAGAAAGACGAGGAACGCAAAACTAAATTGAATCGTATTCATATATTCCGTACCCCCGATAAATACCCCAACGGTCATCCTTTTCTATTGAAGAAACGCTGAGTTGTTGACCAGTAATAAACAGGATTACCGAATGAAATGTAACAGATCATCAATCAAACAAAAACCCTGCCAGCAGACGGTTCGCCGCCGCATTATTTCTGGATAGAAGGAAAAGAAAAGTCGATACAATTACATAAATCAGGACTGATATGACAATATCGGGTGTTAGGAATATAACCAATATGAGCCGAGGAAGCAAGGCGATCTGACATTGAGGAATGAGCTCGAATCAGGAGGGAAACGCCGGGATGACGGGAACTCGTGACCGAATTATCGGGATACGTGTGCCTATAATCCGTATTGAATAAATCCTATGGATCCGAGGTACTCGCCGAGAAAACAACGAGCTGGGGTCGATATGCTATTTTTCAAAGCGGAGATGTTAGATACGAAATGAAAATGATAGTCACGTCACAAATAGAGAAAAACCTCACTTGAGCAGACTCCTATATAACGTTATTATCTGCAATTTTGAAGAGGGTGAAATATTTTACTTTTTCGTCGACTAGTCTAAGAATACTATGAAAACGATTGTCAAAATTATCGATATTGCGTCATACTTCAAAGGAGATATCTGGAGCTGATTGTAGAATGGGCTTGTTGCATGCTATGGAAAATGATGCTGACTTGGCAGGCTTGCTTATAGACTGATCAAGTTGGGGGTATATTATAGTTATCAACTTAATCGTTCCCAAAATCTCTTTATATTTGCAGAAAAAAGAACAATTCGAAAAGCAAGAATTCAAATTGGCCACGTATCTGTTGACCAATAAAATTGATCGTGTCTAGAGCAGAGTTGCCAAATGTATTGGTTTTTCTTATCCAATCACAGATCTGATGATCCAATTTAACAGACGCCATTTTTGTTGTTATTGTTGTCAACTTGGTGTGAATACAATCTAATTAAATAAGGTTTATTTTTTGTAAAAGGTAGGTCTCGGCGGATACCTATTTATTCCATGTCATTAGCTTACATTCCGAAAAATATTTTTTCAGGTTATTTTTAGATTGAATTTTACCATTACTACTACCAGACGAAAGTTTTTTCTGTGTTCCAAAAAACGAAACTCTAATAGATCTATGGTTTTCTTTAGTTGGCCAAACTAAAATAAAAATTAAATCAAAACATTCCATCCTTCGATAAAAGAAAAAGTCCAAATTGAATCTCAGGGACCTACTAAATATACCACCTACTGTTTCAATTTTGCATTCTTCATTTCAGTACCTATCACAGTATTGCAAATTTTTCAAGTAAAATTCGTCGATCATTTCAAAATCGACTCTTGGTAAGTTGTTGGAGTCAGCTTTAACAAAACTAGGCTCAACATTCATTTTGAAATTATTTTAACAAAAATACGAAGTGTTTCCTATTTTTCCTGTTTTATCTTTCAAATTGTGCAATGTGGGTGGCTTTATCTATCTGTTCATCTGTTCTACCACAAAAGAACTTATTGTTCGCTTTATAGTTCTAGCTTATCTCGCCAAATTATTTTCATGATTGATATTTGCCATTTATATAATTTTTTTGTCCTCCGTTCTGGATATCTTGTATAGATTGTAGTCCTCTTCATTACTTGATTTAATGTTATCTTTCCATCTGTTTTTTTTTCAATGTGGGTTTGTTTTTCTGGTGACCACCATCTGATATCCTTTGTATGCGTTTTTAATTTTAGTTGTGTCACAATTTCATTTGGATGCATTCATCATAATCCCTTTTCAATTTTCTCGATTCGAGAATCATTTCAGTATTTTTGTTGTAGGTTTGTTCAAATTTCTCTTTCATACCTATACCAATGAAAAAATTTTTGGAAAACTGGATGTTGCTGAAGAGTTTTTTCTAAGTTGTCCATAAAATTTTTTGTCAGAAGTACGTAGAGGATTACCCATTATGTGACCTTCTTTCTTGTTGTCTATTGTGTTATTGAATCCAAAGTAATTTTGGTCTAGACATACCAACAATAATGATAATGAATGGATGTATTTTTTTATAGCATTTCATCTATAAATTTGTGAGAATCTTTTAAATGAATGATTGGGAATAAATGTGAGACATTGAACGAAACCAATTTGAACCTGTTAGGAATCAGGTGGAAGGTAGATATAGGTAGTTCCTGGGAGTTTTGATTTTGAACGAAGATGATAATTAGGTGTAGTTTTCATTGGTATTTATCAAGAGTTTTCAAATTATATATGATGTTGCTGTTAGATGTGATACCACCGATCTGATGGTAACACGTTGTTAATGAAGTTTAATGAATGAGTGAGTACAGTGTAGGTTTTGTGGATTGGACAGTAACTGATGAAGCTATCGGGTTCTTAATGAAACTCATTGTAAAAATTCTATAATTTTCATCGTGGATGATAATAATAATAATGAGTTTATTTACCAAAAAAATGTTATTACATAATCAACACTAGAATTAATTGTTATTGAGATGTAAATAATAAACATGGGATTCCCACTTAAACTGAAGTTGCGCATGGGATTTGCACAATTAAATTTAAATTTTTTTTTGTTGTTCACAAAATACAATGGTATGAATTGGTCTCACTTTGTTAATTTCTATATTGATTCTCAACATTATGACACTTGTTTTAGATATGACTACAATAAAGTTAATAATACACAAAAACAGTAAACAAACAATTTGCGAATTATTGGAATTGACAAACAATATTGATCCATATAAAAATTTAATAATAACATAAGATTCCGGTTACTTAGTCAATGAGAGAGCGAACCAGATCTCGGTTCAAGTGAAGAACGTAGTTTCTGATAATTTTTTTCAACGTTTGACAAAAATGTATATTTATTATATTGATTTTTTGTTCAGTGGGTAGAAAATTGAAGATTTTTGGAATGAGGTAAGTTATATTTCGTTGTCCGATTTTTGTACTGCTCAGAGATACTTTAACATGATATTCTTTTTTTATTCCTAGTGAAATGTTCGTGGTCGATATTATTTAAGATATTTATTTTTGTGTATATGCGTAAGTATGTTTCTAAGAAATGTTTGTCCAATATCGCATATATAAGATTGGTTCTTTTCCATACATAATTATCAGAATTCGTTTCTGTACTGTTTCTAACTTTTTCAGGTAAATAGCAGCGACTCCACCCCAGCTCAATATAGCATATTGAATACGAGATTCTACTAGGGCGAAATAAATGATCTTCAAGGGGTAAGTATCAACTAAGTTACTCAAATATTTGAATTTGAACAGCATACTTCTTAAGGTTTTTATAACTTTCCAATGTGAACATCCCATCTCATATGACTATCCATTGTTACTCCTAAATATTTGATGGTATCTGTTCTGTAAATATCAATAACTGAATCGTTGTTATATTTATTGAGGATGTTGAAATTTGGTAAATGATTTCTTCTGTAAGCTGTGAAAGTCAGAAATTTTGTTTTTTCAAAGTTTATTGTTGATATTTGATGATAAAACCAGTCAATTATCTTCGGCATATCAGACTCCACCTTTTCTTTCAAGTCATTCCAATTTTCATCCTCATACATTATCAAAGTATTATCTGCGAAGCTGATTATAGTTCCTGTAGTATTTGAAGTTAATGAATTATTGAGATATATTGAGAATGATAGTGGCCCAAGGACAGTACCTTGTGGCACACCAAATTGTACTACCTCTTCTGAACTGAGTTTATTTTCGAATTGTACTAATTGTTTCTTCTGGTATAGATAACTTTCCACTAGATTATAAGTTTTTCCTCGAACTCCAATATCTTCCAGGGTTTCGAGTAGCTGTGTATGGCTCACAGTATCGAAGGCCTTTGAAAGATCTAAAAATATACAAAGATTGGGTTTTCCATTATCTATCGCTTTGTAAATTTGGGATGTTAGGCTGATAATAGCATCTGGGGTAGATTTGCCTTCTCGGATGTCAAGTTGTTTTTCTTTACATAATCGTTAAGTGTGTTCTTGAGAGCTTTTTCAAAAATTTTCGCGATATTAGATATCACTGAAATGGGTCTATAATTGTCAATCACACATTTATTTCCCTTTTTATAAAGTGGTTTGGTAACTGCTACTTTAAGTATGGAGGGGCATACACCAGCTTTCGTTATTTTATTAATAAGATATGCCATGGTTTTGGCGATTTCTCTTCGAATTTCCTTAAGACATTCTGATTTGATTTTATCAATTCCCGGTGATTTCTTTGGTTTTAATGAATTTATAATCTGTCATAGTTCTTCTTCCTCCTCTACAGGTGGAAGAAATATTGAATGTGATAGAGATAGTTGATAAGAAATAATTTAGACTAATATATGAATAGGTACCAAATTGTGACATTTCTCACGAACGTTTGAATACTATATCCGGAAATTGTACTTTATTGTAGACAATTTGAACGTTATGGGATTTGTTTAAATGCAACGCAGCTGTTCGTATTTTCAAACAGATGTTGAAATGGAAAACCGAAACTGAATATTGAGTGAAATATGATCCCCGCAGAATCAATAAAATTTCAAGGCGAGCCGTAGAAGACACACTTTTTCCATGTTATGTCGTTTTAGAAATCATGGGCAATATGGCTCAAGCGTTGAAAAACATGTTATACGTGAATTATTCAGATAATAATCTAGCAATAAAAATAGCGTGAGTTATATAATAAGCAGGATAAGATGGCAAGTCGAAGATGAATGCTGCAGGAAGGCCTTCATCAGTCAAGGTCTACACGATCCGCCTCAGGCTACGGAGACCTGTTAATATTCACCTCTAGATATCCATCGCCATTATAGATACCAATAGAAAATAACGCTGCCAAATGTCCTACTTTATTTCTGCAATTCTTGAATGGATATATTTTTCATGATGCTTATCTTGTTTGATCATGAGAATCATTGGACAGGATTCATCAAGAGAAGTTAACAGTTTCTCATGAGATAATAAATCTCTTTTCATGATACTGAAAAAAATTTTGATATCAGAAGGAATTCGACATTTTGATATTTGACCCAAAGTTTCATCCTTCTTCTGAACATTGAAACAGATTGAAATTCAATTGAAATTACTACAATAAAACAAAGTGTCTCCGCCAAGTATGTCTGTCTGAATGAAATAAACTCAAAAACAAGCTAACGTATTTTCATGAAAATGACAGCAACGATGTGATTATTTCCAGCCTAGTCCGGGAAGTACTTATTTTCGGAACTATGCGGAAAAAATTTTACTTTTTCAAAAAAAGTGTTCTGGAAGTGGTTACTTTTGTATCAACTTAAGAAAGTACGCAAGTATAGATCTTTCGAAAAATATCTACAAATCTTTTGACACTTTTCAGATTATTGTAGGAGAATAAGTTACTTCAAGCGTCATCATTAGAACAACAGTTATGATTTTTGCGATTTTTTTAACCCTTTTTACTAAATGTGTTTTATGTGAAATCATATTGTACCACAGGTTTCACATAAACGTCGTATCTTGAAGTTTTCTACAGATTTGTTGTCTAATATATCTTCAATTGAACTTACGAAAACCCTAAATGAGACAAAGAAATGAAATGAACTAATTTATGTTATTTATGCGTTGATTTCGTCAGAAACATCCAGTTGTGTGAAAATGCAATTAAAACAATTAATCTGACATTTGGGTCTATTGTGCCGTCTAATAGCTTTTCGAATAAATGACAAAGCACATTCCAGAGTACAAGAAGGGTTGGAGTCGTATCAATTAAATGATAGGAATTTATTACTCGTCATGCCATATTCCCGATACCATAATTGGGATTTACTTTTGCCTGAAAACTTCCCTTCCTAATACCAATATAATCGTAGAAAGATAAATATTCAGAAAAAGAAGTTTCATACCGATCACTGTTTAATGACAAACTCATTTCCAAATTCGAATTCACAACATTTCTCAATTATCAACTTCGATGCATTAACAAAGCGACAAAGTGACAATTTTCAATTAGTGATGATGTAACTGCAAGTTATTGGCATACATACCATATTCGACTGTTTTTCAAACCGGATGTGAAATGGTCAGGGTAAATTATGTACAAAATAGGTCCAAGTATCGAACCCTGAGGAATACCCAAAAAAATTTTTTTCAAATGTGGTTGTTCACACTTGGCATTTATTGTCTATTCGAATGGCATGAATCAAAATATCAAAGATGATTGTTATCAAAAAGACTATTGTAATGTAATGTAGAGCTGGTAACTCAGGTAATTTCATTAAATATGACACGTAATTAACACCTGAAATCAATGACATCATTTGAGATAATTATTTTTCACACGTAGGCTCCTCAAACGTCTAATGGAAGCTCAATACAACACATCTTTGTGTAAGTATTTGAGTTTCAATCTCACAATTTTCGATACTTATTCGAAAGAGTAATAAAATTTTACTTTCCGGCTATGAATTTCGATGCAACCGATAAAGCGGAAGCCAACGTATACACGAGACATTCTACATGTGGTTCATATAGTTTGTTTGATCTATCTGTTCTGAAGTCCATTCTCGACATGACAGGTAGACCTAACAGTGGAGAACAGATTCAATATTTACACTAAAATATTGACAGTGGTCAGCAAATATCATAAAACAACCTTTACAAATATTGAAAATGGGAGATTCTTAAAATTTAAGTAACACGGTTTCAAAGTTTTCTGTACTTGTAGGTACGGGAGTAATGAATATGTTCGAAATGTGACAGATCGTCTACCAGCAGAGTCAAAATACACGAAAATCCCTGTTAATGTGCAGAAAATAAATAGATAAGTAGATAGATAGAATTCATTTATCCTTTGTGCTACATTACATAGATGGGAAACG
>WOGP01006785.1:0-12156 GCA_015342065.1 Leptinotarsa undecemlineata | reverse complement strand
TTCTATTCTATTCTATTCTATTCTATTCTATTCTATTCTATTCTATTCTATTCTATTCTATTCTATTCTATTCTATTCTATTCTATTCTATTCTATTTTATTCTATTCTATTCTATTCTATTCTATTCTATTCTATTCTATTCTATTCTATTCTATTCTATTCAATTCTATTCTATTCTATTCTATTCTATTCTATTCTATTCTATTCTATTCTATTCTATTCAACGTCGGCCCTCCGCATAACTTTCGTAACAGTGAAATAAACATCTTGTCTGGGGCAGTTACCGAAGAATTCTTGCATTTAGAAACGATGCAATACTTTAACGTAATTTTTTATCATTATTCATATTCACGCAGTAGACACACTGCAGTAAACAACACACAACTTGCTTTCTACGGCTTCAGCATACGTATTTCGCTTATCAGCCAACACTCTCTTGTCGCCGAGTCGACTGATGTGACGTCAAGATTGACCACGCCTCGTTTCGGTGAACGCCACATTCAACAATTAATTTCAGGGGGAAGATAGAAAGTGAAAATTCAGATTTTTTGCAGATGTATTATTTGAAATATAAACTTTCAAATTATGAAATAAAAAAATTTGTTAAATGAGTCCATTCTATTTTATATTTCATTTTTTCATTTTGTTCCCTTCAATTCTCAAGCTTTCATCAACTACACCATTGATGAAGAAACTCACATTACTAGTTCTTGTCATATTTCTTTGTGATTCCGTAACGAAAGTTATACTAAGTTTCATTCCCATCAGGATAAGATGTTGTATACGCCACTGAATTGAGTATATCGAGTAACTGGAAATCCCACAGAATTGACTAACAAATTAGATTGAAAACAAAGTAAACAAAATTCACTAGGCGTGAAAGTAACTGATTCGAACAGTTTTAGTTACTTTCCAATGAAATAATGCATCGGTTGTTTTAAACTATTCTAACACCGAACACGTAAACCGTTCAAGCTACTCGATGAATTCAAACAACCAAAGACTTCCTCGCCAAAATGCTAATTCGCCAGTTAACCCAAAATCGAAACAACATTCACATATCCACCAATTAGAAAGGCGTAACTCTATTTGATTTTCAGATAAGCCACCAATATGGAAGAGACAGTCGCAGTTCCACCGCCGGTACCACCGAAGACTAAGACGCGAACCGCTACGCTGCAAGAATCCGCATATTCAACGGTACTACCAAACGGTACCACTGCAGTGCCTCTCAGCAACAGCCAGTGTGAATCGCGAGAGACCAAAAACCACGTCGTCAAAATTCTCATCAGTCCTCAAAACTGCCGGGGCACTACCAAAACCCTAGTGAACAGTGACAGTACTAGTGACAGTACCACTAGTACCAGCAAAACGATAGTGAATAGTGACGGTGACAGACAAAAAGATGTCATCTGTGATACAGCGCCGTGCATTCGGATAAGTCTGAACGGAGATCAGTCTGATATGGTTCTGAAGAATAATATGGATAGGGGGAATGAGGTTGGGAATAACTATTTCTACTATGGAGGGTTCAATTTCGGAGGCATGTCTAGCGGGCAGGTTTCGCCAAGTGATACTCTGGATTCTGGTACCTGCAGCGACATGGACGGAACTCCTCCACCAGCGAGTGTGAAAAAGAAGAATGGGGTTTCTGTTACCCTTATAGGTTGGTACACTGCTTTCCTTCTAAGATACAAACATGTCGAGCATCATTTCGAAAGATATGTAAAGCTTGACTATATTTAAGAATATGCTTCAATTCTGTTGTAATTTTTGTGTTATACTGATTTGTCTGAATTCCAAAAAGAGGGATAATGCAAAAGGAGGCAGTGTTGAAAATATCAAAAAAGCTTTTGTGGTGCAAGCCTTCAAAACTATTTTTTTTCGACTCTAGTGATAAAATTGTAGCTCATGAAAGTCAATGACCATACTTTCGACAAAATGAAATATTTGAATCACCAAATGTCACCAGATCTTGGTCTTTCTCAGAATTATTTGAAATTTTCGCAGTTTCTGGAGATAGTTTCAACATAGTGCAACACATTTTTTTGACAGTTCCTTTTCTGTCGATCAATGGTGATTATATTATTTGTATTTTCCCTCAGAATTGGTTCTCTGTATATTCATCTAGAGCTTTTCTGTATGTTTTCTGTATATGAATGTTTACTATATACTTTCTGTATATTTATCAAATCCTCGAATATTATCAGATCTTGTTATTTGTGGGATTTATTGCAAGTGTTGCCAATTTCTGGAAACAGTTTCAACATTGTACAGCCACATCCAAACTTTCGTCATGGAAAGAGGTAAAATTTCACATGGAAAACTGTCATCCTCAATGGGAACGTCTGAAGTTTCGAAACAAAAACTTGCGTTATTGCAGTACGCAATAACATTCTTTCGCCTATTTCACTCAATTCCATACATGAAAATCTTGTTTAAATTGAAATGTTGTGGCTTTCTACCCATCTATCATTATACAAAATTCCCAGTTTTTTTATACAGAAGTGAAAAACCAAAATCTTTCTTTCCCAAAAATTTAAATCTTCAAAAAAAGACTCCTTCCCATTTAGTTTAGGTATTATTTTATATGATTTGATTTCCTGTATACTTTCAACTGCGAGTCTACCAATTAGAAATATCAAAATTTGCGACATTTTTTTATGCCATGGTTTCACGTTTCCCTATAGAATTATCACAGTTAAGTTGTTAAGTTGTACAGCCCACCAACAGGTGGGCTGTACCAGCTTGCTGGTGTATTGAATCAAGTCAAACACATCTTAATTGACTTTGACTTGAAGTAGGTATATCCTGAATTGGATATTGATTTGAATAGATGAAGTTAAAAGTTGAATCATTTTCCAAGAATATTGGTTTGAACCTGAAAGTGCTTTCATTCTTTCTATATATAAGAATGGTACTTCTTCGTTATCTTCAATTCCATACTTGAATTTCATATTTGCAAATCTGTTGTTGAGGCAAAATATAAAATCCTCTATCCTACTCATATTCGTATCTAACATGGAAAATATATCATTCACGTATCAAATCACGTATCTAGAAGGACCATTCTCAATTAAATTATCTATTTTATCACAATAAACAGACTTATCCATGATTATAACCTTATTGCCATTGTCTGCATTTAGATAGAAAACATATTTCTCCTTCAATCTCTTGAAAAAATTGATTTTTTTTCCTTGGGAATTGTTATCATTTTGTTTTTCGTGTTAGTAGCGATTTGTTTCTTGCAAGTTTCAAGACAAAAGGAGTGTCTGAAAATTTCGTTCTAATATAAACTACTCCTTGGATGATTGACAAATAAATCGTTTCTTGGTATATTGTTCTTCGGTCTATCCGAACTGTGAGTGCGGAAGATGATCCTGCCTTAATGTTTTCTAGGATATAAACCAAAACTTAGGAAATTGTGTTCAAGTGTAAAGCATCACTTAATTTTATTTCAAAAAAAGTCTCTTGACACTTCATTGTAGAATTGAGCAAACTGGCAGTTTGGTACAATTGGTGGTACAATTTTATCTCACATTATATATTATGAATTCACGAGAATGAATGAAAAAATTGCATTCATTTTCGATGCCACTGATGTTTTGGCAGGTAGATCAAAACAACCTCTGGAAAATGGCTGCTAACTCCTCACTGGTTGAAAGTCAGCTAAACATCCACGAATGCTCGTGGGATTCTCTCCAGATTTCTGGATTCTATTGAGATTTCTAGAAATTTAATTTAGATTTCAAGATTTCTACTTGGATTTGTTTAAAGATATCCAGAGTTCATTCTGATGAACATATATATTATGTAATCAATAAGAGCACTAGAGCTCTAGGATATGTCATGAGAAAATGTAAATTCTTCAATCGAACAAAATCAGTAACATCTCCCTATAATGCAAGCAGCTTCATCGGACCAGAACCTGTTATTGGTATCGCTATAGTCTTTGCCAAACAAAGATTGAACACCTAGATAGCAGAAAAATTTATGGAATTCTGAACACTCTCTCTCTCTCGAAACTTGATACCAAATAGTTGTAAGCTATGCAGAAACTTAGACTATCAGAAGACAGTTTGTGTCGCCTCTGTTTGGTGAAACAGCAGAGCACATACTTTGTGCCTGCCCCGCTGGAGACCGAATCAGGTTTCTAGAGTTCAGCAGAGCCGTATTCTAATCATTTGACCTGAAAGACCACTCATCATACAAAATTATCGGCTTTTTAAAGAAGCTGGGTTTATTTGGTCGATGGTGAATAGGTGTCAGCTACGATAAACCCTTGTGGGTTGCAGTGAAGGAACGAATAGACCCACTCACTTTAGACCTAACCTAACCTAAACCTATAATGTATTTGTTTTAATTGAGTTATTGTTTGCATCAACCATTTGGAGTCCATAATATAATATGTTTATTCATCATTCAGAATCCAAACAAGGTATTCGAATCATTGAAAATGATGATATTTTGCGAATTAGACTAGAAATTGAATTTATATCGTTGGAACATAGGCGTAACATATCAGATATTTCATTTCTACAAAAAATAACAATTAAAATGAATTGTCCACCGATATTATCAAAAATTCTCAAATGTTCCGAATAAAAGAATAGGAGCACTCTTTAAGAGAACAAACTGTTCAAGAACTCTCCTCTATTTCGATGCGTTGAATATGTTTAAATCTGTTTAAAATCTGTTTTTCTTCTAATCAGCTGTCGCCCCCATACAAACGACAACTCTCAGAAGTTGAGAAACTTGTGCAAGCTAAGGACTAACGAGGTCTTACTTTTTAATGTGTGATTCCTAAAATGGTTGCAGAATCATCCCAGCTTCAACCAGATAAATTCTCTCGAGAAAAATATCTGGTCGAGGCAGGAATCGAACCCACGGTCTTCCGATCGTGAGTCGGGCGCACTACCACATCGGCCAATTCTACCTGTCTTAATTGTTTTTGGAGTGAATCATTTCATTATTCATCAAACTTGTTGCTTGTCTTGCTTCCTAATGTTTCTTGAATACAATAATTTGTATCTATTTCGTTTTGACAATTCTTTTGGTATTTTTGACTTTTGCTAAATTGGACAACACAGATTATTTTCCTTTTCCCTGTATTACATTTTTTAGTTTTTAGATGTGGAATCATATACTATGAGATACATTTGTTGCTTTTGCATCCCATGTTGATCTTCCAGGTTGCTTTGAAATAAGGACTAGTCTAGCACAGCCAAATATATGAATGTGAATAAGATCGAGTTTTTCTTTGAATCACGATGAACCATTTTCTTCGGGAGGTGTAAGGTGAACTTTTCCTATGAACGATTCTTTTTCTTGCCGTTTCCTCACTTTTTAACAATAGAATAAATATATTTGAAGTTTGTCGCTTCATCAGTGAATATTATAAAATAAAGACTTGTTACATTCATAAGGCCTCAAAGATAAACTTGTTGCAATTTGCCTGATTGTGCCAATCTTTTTGCAGATGAATGATAGAACTCTTTGCATTTTTTGTGACTTGATAAAGAAATCTTCGTCTTGGATATTCAGACCACTGTTTGATGGGTTTGGCAGTCATATTTTTTGTTATTCTATTTATATGTCCCAGATGTTCGTGATAATTTTATAAGGTAACCAATTCTAGAATATCGATAATTTCATCTGATTTTGTGTCGAAAAAAATTGCAATGTACTACACAAAAATTCTATCAACTGAGTAACACTTCAAGTAACAGTGTTACTTGAATACTTTATGGATTTTCATCATGTTTAGGCCAATTCTATGACAAACATATCATCATTCATAGTAGTAGAACTGGTTGAAAACAAGCTTTGTGTTGAATCTTGAACCTTTTTCATCCTTATAGGTTTCCAGTGATTGTTGACTACACATCTATAAAAATTGTATGATGAACGTTATTTAAGTCTCTCATCGTTGACCATTTTTAGGAAATTTCTTGATAGTTTTCATCGCAAAAAGATGTACTAATCTTTGTGAAACATTACATGTTGAGATCCCCAAAAGTCTGCAACTAGTAATCTTTTTCATTTCAGAAAGTGCTTTATTAGTAGACAGATTAGTTTTAAGGGATTTGTGGTACTTATTTCTGACATTAAAAGTATCAACGGATAGTTCTTCGTCTGCTTTCATTATTTGATCTTCTTCCAATTGAAGTGCTGAAACATTATCAAGATCTCATTGTAATTTAATATTGTACCAAACTGTTTCATTGTTCTTGAATTTTGGTGCCAAACTATTTATAATGTGAACAATTTTCACAACACCAGAGAGCATTTCACAAGCATTTGACACTTTTGCGACGTGTCAGCTTCATTCTCAGTAATATTGATGAACAAATATTGTGAATTCAAGCTCATAACCTTTCTTCACTATTCTTGTATAAGCTTTTTAGGTCTAACCAAATTTTTTAAGCACTATTACAAGGTAATACAAGTTGAGTTTAGTCACTCTCAAAGAAACTAATTATTGCTGTCATGGCTCTTTCACCAGATCTCTACCATTTTTTGTCATTTGATATTGCAGATGTTTCAGTGACAATATCCAATACACCCTGTCCTCTTAGCATAGATTGGATCTAAAACTTTCATAGTCTATCCTTTTGACCTTTCAATAGATGAATTACTTGTTTTGCTCCGTTGATCCTTCATTCTGCTCGTCTACATGCTGCAAGAATTTATACTACAAAGTGGAGTGGCTTAATTCTCCAAATATATTTGAATATGCAATTTATAATCTCAAAGAATATGCAACAATTCCTGGGCCCATAACCTGGTGAAACTTTGTAAGTTTTGTTAACAGAGTTTCAATAACAAAAATTACTTTCATGAATATGCCTGATAAAGCTCTTCCAAATACATGACAACTATCTAATCAAAAGTAATAGAAGTAGCATACATATGAAAATTAGTAAATAATTGATCTCAACACTTCAAATTCAATTTGATATTGTTTTTGACTGTTGTCTACTATTTGAATATCATTTATTTCCTGCACTTGTTCTACCTTAAAAACTACCTTTAACAAAAAGAGAAATATACAGAACAATTACATAACAGGGACCTAACAAACTGATGCTGCATGATCAAAGTATTACGAACACCTCGAAAGATTAGTTCGGAGAACAACAATTAGTAAAAATCTTATAATACCTATTTTATAGAGTTTGTGCTAAGTGATAGTGGTGAAGACTTATAATCTTCCCCTAGTAGGAATGTTTCAAGTTCAATATTTACAATATTTATATAAAAATATACAATTTTTATGTTGCTTTGCAACACTTTAATCATAATTCTATGATCAATTACTATCAGAAGCATTATCTTTGCATCGAAAAGAGAATATATTTCATGCAATAAATTAGTACCAATTTCTGACAGGAAACTAGATTTTTATATATATTTAGGAACCAGTTTTTTGTCAATAATATTGGGACAATTTATTATTGAAAATTGTAGACAATGGAAAAGTACGTTTCAACTTATATTATCTGTAACTTTTAATAGGAATATTGCACTATATCTAATTATAAGATAGCAGCTAGATGAAAACACAAATGTATAAAATAGGAGAGTAGTCTCATTGTAACTTTACAAATCGAAATAATTTCTCTCGATAAACTTTCAAAATTCAAAGTATCGCATCAACCAATTTGATTGTACAGAATGAAACATTTTCTTGACATAAAACAATTCATAATATTATAAAACTTGAGATGAAAAAATAAAATAACAATATGCTCACCAGGTGTTTGATATCCCTTGAGAATTTTCAACAATTGATTCATGTATAAATTTGAAAGGGATATATTTTTTATCAGAGATTAGTTCGTGAAAAAAAGCTTTTGGATTTCTCCTTTTTCATGTATGATCAGAATTGTTGGATTGATGTATTATTTGAAAAATATAATGGTTTATTCTGAACTTCATTATTGTTTACATATTTATCACTTTTGACAATAAAATACTATACTAAGGCTATAAAGTACATATGTATCTATCAATACCAAGCCCAGGTTTTTATTGGGATAATAAACTATTTCCGTTCTGCATTTGTGTGACATATTATATGTCTTGTTTATTATTGTATTGCATAAATTAAACTGAATTTGCAGTTACACAGAATCAGTTTAAACTAAATAAATATTATCACCCTGTGGAAGGGGTATCATGTCCAGGATGAGCAATTTTCTTTACTTTTTCAAAAATACTTAATTTCAAAAACATATTTATCGGTTGAATTTTAATCCTCTCAACTAGCTACATCTTATTACAAATCTTTATATGGAAATACATATATACAAAAGTTAAAAGTGAACTATCTACAATATTAAAAATGTTTATTTACAAAATCTTTAATTTCATATAAGTAGTGAAGTTCGATCATATGAATATTATTAACACGATATTTTTGTGTAAAGTAAAAGTAAATTCAAGTAGATCACAAATAACTAACTGAATAATTATGAGAAAACATATTTTTTGGATTCCATTATTATTTATTATGGTGATGTGTCAATATATTTCAAACAAAATGATATAAGAATGAAAGATAATATTTTGTTATGTTCAGAAAACTCATTTACAAATGTTATTGGTGGTATGCTGGCACAGAGAACAAAACATATATTATTTACTTTATCTATACTGTATTCTTTATAAACATTTATTTGAAACAATAAAATTGGAACAAAAATAGTCTGACATAAATAATATAATATCAGTTATTTCTGTCACTTGCATGAAAAGAACAGAGTTTCATATTTTAAAATATTAGTAATTCAGATGGTTAGTTCGTGACTGGCTAGAATCTCCTTAAGATTTTCTAAGTCGTATTTTTGACATAATAAACTTACAGCCATCATGAATATTTATCTTCAACACTGTCATTTGAAGTAAAACTAATTTCAAAAGAAACACGAAGTGAAATTGAAATAAAAAAAAATTTATGAAAAATCTCAGTGCTTGGTAACCTACTTAACGAATGTACTTAAAATATGGAATGTTAGTACAATTAATGGTAATAAATATCAAACAACAGACACGAATAATTCTTGTAACATCGAGAAAATATTAGCATTCTTTAAATATTATTTTCATTTATTCATGCTTCGAATTCAAAATATAGACAACTGTTGAAATATTTAAAAGACCAGAAGAACATAACTGATGGGAAATGTATACTGTCAATGGGCAAATATAGTGGCAGAATCAGAAAACACAATTTCTGGTACTATTCAAATAAAATTAAATATCTGAATATGGTCGATGGTCAGAGATATTTGTATAAGTTATTATTATAAATACAATATTTCATCCATATTATAATAATATAACTATAACAAGGTGTCAAAAAAGGTAAGAGACCCGGGATTTTTACATTTTTGTTTGAGATTTGTTTCCCAAAAACCTTTTTGTTGATATAGAAACTTAATTTCAGAGTGAGATAGGCAATTTTAATAGAAATTTCTTCAATAAGAAACCAATATAATTTTTTGACACTGTTTTCTGAAATAGTTCAATCATGGTTTTCGAATTGAATTCTTGTAATGAAATATGGGTAGGACATTTTTTTCAATAAGTCAGTTAAGATATACAACTTCCTGTGGAAAAAGTTACACACAAACTTTTCGATGGCAGTAGATTTTTATTCCATCAATGTATTGAAATAGAAAGTTATAATCAGTCTTTGAATTTTATTGTTGTAAAATATATTTGCATTAGGTCCCGATGATGTCGAAGAAATTATAAATGCATAATCAACAAATAAATTGATTTAAAATAAACTAACACATTGAATTAATTAATTTTTTTTTATGATCAAATTTTTCATTACCATGTATGTGTTTTTAAAATGAACTTTTGAAAATGATGTACCACATATTCATTCTCATGTCTCATTTACATAAATATACCAAAAATTTTCAAGTGTATTTCCCATTTTGCCATATAATTTTCCTGAAAACATTTTTCTTAGATTAGTCATTTTTGGCTTTTGAAAACAATGTATTATTAGTACATGTATTATTAGTAGTGGGGACATCCCCACAAAAGTTTCCAACATATCTAATCATTTAACCACCTATACAAGAAACATATGTACTCCTCATTCGATTCAAGAATTCTTATTGCTTGACATTTTTTTTGATACAAATGAAACATAACAATTCAGAGTCAAAACAAAAACTTACTTTAAATGCTAGGAAACAGTCATGCGGGATACCAATTGTTGACAGAGCTTATTATAAATCAGGTGATCACCCGATATCCTCCTCACCTTAAGTCCTTTGGAGTCCTTAGGCTTTTCAATGATTTTCAGTTCTATCTGAATACCACCTTCGAATTCCAAACTTAATTTATCGCTCACCTCTTCTGGAAAAATACAAGTCTTAGGTACTATTTGGTCACTAAATGTCTGTTTCACCATCTCCAGGATGTCAGTAGACTGCAGTTTCGAGCAGACTTCTGATAGTTCAAATTCGAATGAACCCGAGTTTTTGTGAAGATTCATTGGCGGAATCTGACATAGCACATTACTGTTGTCTAAATTCATTTCGAAGTTTTGAAATATTTGAAAATTCTGTGTACCACAGGCATTTGTCAATTCTTGATTTATCTGCATCTTCTCGTAAGTATCAATAGACTTATTTCGAATTTCATTATCAAATACGTGGCTAGACTGTGTGTTCGAACTGGAGCTTGGGCTTTGATTTCCAATGCTTACACTATCGTTGGATAATGAGTCATCGGAGTAACACGAGCCTTTATCCGAGTTTCGCCTCCGAAAAAACTCTTCTGGGATTTGAGACTCAACCTCTATCGGTTTAGGTTCATTTTCCTGACTAGTTTTACGACCAATACCTCGAGTGATTGAAGGCGAATTATCGGCAGGTTCGGAAATGATGAAAGAAGGTATCCTAGACATTTTTAGATTTTCTAGACTGTCCATTGAATCTTCTGATGTGTCCGAGCCAGCTACGAGGGTCACTTCACTACCTGAAAAAATGAACAGTTGATTATTTACCAAATCATTGTTAGAAGAAATTGTGTTTCAAAGTTAAATAAGTAAATTTTATTTTATTTTTTGTTTCATCAAACAATAAAAGCATGATCCACAGACATTTGCATCTATTGCGTAAAATAAACAATCCCACTTATGCTGGCCAATCAGATTTAACTGCAATCGGCTGACAGAATTCATTGTTACAGTATCGGAGTGGTCAGTTACGTTTTCACACCTGTTGTGTCTACATACAGGGTGCTTAAAATTCAATCCTCACCATTGGAGCCAACCATTTTTCGAAGGAGATAGGTTAAATTGGGGCAAAGTCGCGCATTTACCTGACTAACAGTATGCCGTTGAGGAAGTTCTGAAATTCCGAATATATCCGGAAGAAACAGAAATTATTTTTATTTTTTTCTGGCTTTATTTTTCAAAGGATTCGAAAATAAATTGCACTTCCATATTTCCACTTTTCCCTACTACATAATGGTGTTTTCAGATTTGCTATCCGACGTTTCATCTTCTGGCCACCATCATCAACTTTATTTTTTCTCATGGGTGCTACATTGAATTCTTTCTGTTTTGAAAGGAACCAGATTTTATCTTTTCAATGATGTATCATCAGTTATTATTCTTTTTCGAAAAATTAGAGATTTCATTACAAATACGATAGAAACAGTGTAACGACATCGGAAATGTATTTAAACTTGTATCCCGAAAGACGACAACCACATCGAACTGAGTTCAAGTTCTGGATCAAAATCTCAGCGAGATTGGTTCATTTGAAAACCCAAGGAAAAAATACGGAGACCGAATGAACCAGAAAATTAAAAAAAAATTGATCTGATTTCCCTGGAAAATGTAATTTGGACAGATGAAAGCACTTTTATGAATTGTGAGATATTCAATCAAAATAATGAACACATTTGGAGCATAAACAACTCCAGGCAGTTCCGAGAAATTCGACCTCAAGTGTGATTTAGCATTAGTCTAGGCGTCTAGTTCAGTATTCCCATGGTTAAAAGTGAAAGTACTCGAACGACCCATAAGTACTCATCTCTCGGAGGAATCAGTCCAGTCATCACCCGAAGACGATTGTAGATAACAACAATCGAAACGTCGTGAACTAACGTGACTT
>WOGP01006784.1:0-12157 GCA_015342065.1 Leptinotarsa undecemlineata | reverse complement strand
GCACCAGTCATGTTGAAATTTTTATAGTAAATTTTTAATTTCTCTCTAAAAATTTACGTACAAGTGAAAATGTATCAGAAAAGTTAAATTCCATGATGAGTTTGTTATGTATACATGAATTGATGATAATTAACCGAACTTGTTTTTTTAAAATAAAGGGGATATGTGTCAAAAATTAGCAAAACTTTAACTTTATCCTAGTTGCATAAAATTTGGCATATGGATATAAAATTGCCGTAGAAACAACTTTTTCAAGTACCTTTTTGTTAAGTTCGATCTAGAAATGCACTTATTCAATTTTTTTTTAATAAGTTGAATTTGACAAACATTAAACGTCAGTGGTTCGCAGTTGGCCGCATCATTTTAAGTTGAATTTAAAGCACAAACAAGTGCCGAAGTTAAACTTCATTGTAACTTTTACTTTAATGGTGACACTGTATATACAATAACAACCTCAACAATTGAAATAAATAACGGATCTCCAGGAATCTATGCGAAGCACTCTGTAGTTTAGTTGTTGCCAATAAGGGTTATGTTAATAGTCCCTGTAGGAATAGTTATTGAGTTGACTGCAAGCGTGAAATTATGCAAAGCAGGACATCGTCGATATATCTCTTCTAATTGAATTATAGAGGCGATGTCGTAAGTCACGTGTCCTGAATCAGTGATTGCATTAGATGCCTCGTGAAGCAGAGTCCTCTACAGTAACTTGGCACTTCGAACATAGTTCCATCATGTCAAAGGTATAACCTCATTAGCAACTTGTCGACCCAAGCGAATATTTTTGAAACTAAGGGTCTAAGGATGTTAGATGACCCATCGTTATCAGTATCGTACCGTTCAGAGAAGTGAGAATCTCGGGATTCGTGTTTCCGACTGTTTCATCATCAATTGATCAGATCCGTTGTTCCGGAATTGTCACAGATGCATTTCCTCACGATCAATAATATAATGAATCAACAGAGCACATAATCCCACTCTGCGTATCGAGTGGTGAGCTAAGTTGAACATAAACAATTCAGTAACAACTCCATTTTCTACTGAAACTCTTAACTCTCGCAGAAATTCGAATCGAGAAATTGAAATCAATGGAGGGATTTCTCGGCTAAGGTAAAGCGAGCAGAAACCTAAAGTAATTCCAAAGTTGCGAAACTCTAAACCTGCACTAGTTTCGATGAGTTGAAACTTGAATAATATATCACCAGGGTTGATACTTCGAAGCTTTCTCAGCATGAAACGTCTGTTCTTTGTCGAAGTGAAAAATTGAAGTGTCGTTTTTTGTTACCTGTACATTTCTTGGGAGAAATGCAGTGTATGGCGTTCATTTCAATTAAATTGAATTAGTATTCACTGAGATATTATAGTTCAAAGTAGACACATGAAAACGGATGAGGCTTCCAATATAATGTATGGCTATTTAGCTTCCTGAAAGAATGTTCCCTACAAGTGGCCATCGCTGGTGTTTCCCAGAGCTCCATGCTGTCTCCAACCCTCTTCCAGGACATCGGCTGTAAAGGCATATCCTCACCGGCAGCTAGAAATTGTATATCTTAATGGGTTTCTAGAGGTGATTTCGTTTTGGAGTGAAAATAGTCAGGTTCAATTCACTGCCACAAATAGAGAATTCAATCAATAGAAGAATATTAGGTTCAAATCGATGATTCTTCTTTCAGGCTACTGAAAAACAATCCCTTCTGTCAATATACATATTTTATTAGACTGCAGAATAAAGTACGCAAAAAACGTAGAATAAAGAAACATTGAATCATTGTTCATTGTCAGTTTTTACACCGAATATTTATAAAATGAAGGAATGACTTTGATGTAAACGCAGTATATTTGACACAATTCGATAGATCATCAAGAAATTTTTAATAAAATTCAGATGGCTTCAGTTGACATTTTTCAAACAACTGAAAAGTAAGCACAACAAAACTTTAAATAAAATCGTGAGACGAATTTCCGCGACACAATTCTTGACAGATATTCGGTATTTCCGCAATCTCTTTCAACTGCTGCAGAACTTCATTATTTACAAGGTGACATTTCGTTAGCGATTCCTTTGGTCTGTTATTGTTCTTCCTAACTGTCTTATTTTCATTGTGTAACACGACAAAACATCAAATGTCTCTATGCGGAACTTTGCAAGCGTTTCCCGGGGCATGTGACAACGGGAGAACTTAGGTTTTCAATGTTGAGTTCCTGCAACAAAATCATTTCGTCTTTGTCTTCTGTCGTTTCGAAATCACGCTTCAAACAGAACCTTTCTTATTTGAGACAATTCCGAGAATGAGGGACAATGATATGTTTTTGTTTTCAATGGTGCTGATGAATAATTTTTGACAAATGTCATAACACTTACCTGGGATAATAGATCATACAATTCCGTGTACAATACAGTGTCAATGTGAAGTCTGTAACATATGAGATTATTTTTTCATCAATAACAACAACAATTTGAATTTCCTGCTGAGCGCGCTGTAGCTTCTGATTGGTCAGCTGGGCGATGACAAATTGGGGAGGAGTGGGGGCGGTCTAAAGTGAGGCAACTCCTACATACTTTCCTAGAATTCAGAAAAAAGTTATTTTTTGTGCAATTTCATGACCAGAAACCAAATTCCATCGATCCAGGGCGAAGTAGTTATTTTTGGACTAGGCCGGGGTATTACCTTGTACCAATCTGTAGGTAATCAATTTGAATGATTTCAGCATGGCTCTGCTGCTGGTTGAAAGATAAACATCTGCGAGACTAACTTCTGATATAATTCAATATCCAGTGTGGTGTTAGCCGGAGGAATAGTTGTTTTCCGGCAGGCATTTACCAGAACATGCAGCGTTGCTACTTTGGAAGAAATTGATGTTCCGAAATGTTCATTTTCTTAGACTGAAATGTGGCTGTATCTCCTAAAAAGGCAACTGGAGAACTTTTTGTATTGCTTCGTTACTTCTTATAATGGCTATCGCAGTTGTAGAAGAAACGCCAAGCATAAAAACATGCAGATCATCACCAAAAAACCGAAAAATAGGTTCGGTATTGATTTCAGATTTTTTTTTCCGTTGTTCCAGTGATATTTTTTGCAGGCAATTGTTTTCTGTTCAGTTTTAGACAAATTTTGTGATATCTGTCTTTGTAAAACGCATATAATAGATTTATTGTTTCATAATGTTTCAACCGTTTTTATTTTTGCAGGTAAGAGATCGACTTCAGAGGACATTTTGGTTGAAAAAAACTTAGAAGTGAGTATTGAATTCAAGACTCCTAAATCATATCATGCCCAGAAAATACAAACTTTGGTAATGCACCTCCATAAATTTGTCTCTCTTGTTGTTATTCTCACCTTTTACCTAAAAGTATTTCGGTTCAGATCCAAACACACTTCTCAAAGTCATCTATATCCCTTTCTTTTTCAATCATTTTCCTGCTCACAACTCAGTCAAATCCAGCCTGAATGCTGATAACCTCTCGAGTTAATTTGTACGTTTCCCTCTGAAGAGGAAGTGGCTGAAAACTAATCGAAATCGAATTCCGATGGTCTAGAGGAGCTTGCACCCAACTCAAAGTCACTGCTTTAACTTCGTATTGATTCTCGATTGGTTTCTTGGTTTGTTTTAATTTGTGAGATTTAGAGCGTTCGGTTTTGGAGAACCGCGTCTTTGGAATTCGAGGAATTTTGTTCGTCGAATTCACAATCAGACTGATTGCTTGCATAAATTCGAAGACTACGATAGGATAGACAAGAAGTTGTACGGAAATGGTGGATGCAACTGTCATTCAGTTGGTTATGGTCTTTCATGCGTGTTTCAGATATACTTCCAGTTTGACCTATACAAGGTGGCCCACCACATTCGCCTCGGTATTTCTACGAGAAATGAAGAGAGTTAGGGAAAAACTTTCAGCACAGGTATATGTGGGAGTCGCATATGACTGTGCTGAAAGTTGTTTCCTATCTCTTTTCATTTCTCGTAGAAATACCGAGGCTAATGTGGTGAGCCACCCTTTATAAACCATCGAACATGATCCGCATAATAATTTATAAACTCCTGATCTGATTGACACAGTTGTCTCAGTTATTTTCATATGCATTCTTGAGTTATTATTGATTTCAAGCCGTGTTTATACATTTCCTTTGTAAAAACATAGAAATATTCATGCTAGATCGATCCAAGTAAGATAATTTTTTGTAATCTTCATCCTCGTCTCTCAGAATTAATTTCCTTCATGTCCTAACTATTTAGATCTTTAGATAATGAAGAATTTGGTATATAATCATTGTTGACCGCTATTTGTTCTTTATTGAAATCCACATCACACAAAGGAATAATTATGAAAGATAATACCCATGTGGGCCCCTTTACAATTGTATAATCATTCATTACAGAATTTTTTTTAGATAAATTGATGGATGTAACCGATACTACGTGGTGGGAGATGGAACATGAAAAATAAAACTTTCATTTGTAACTAATATTACTGCAGTTCCTTCCTATAAGGACGTTTTCAAACAATTAGTTTTGATCTTCCTCTTGAAGATGATCACTTGGTGATCAGAATACGTGTCAAGGTGTTAAGACAACAGTTCCAAATCTTCCTATCGAGGAGAGTTGTTTTTGGCAATTTGCTCGGTATGAGCCACGAGCTTCCAATGCATAATGTCAGAGGTCATTCCCTGAATGCTGTGACTTTCAGTGTCAACCAGCAGTCCAGTGTACTCTGCAGTAGATTGATTTGTGCAATTGGCGATGTGCACAATGTTATGGAATCATGATCTAACTTTCGAGACACTTCTCTGATTCTGCACCAACAGAATGTCGTAATCGGAGTTTTAGAAAATTTCAGCTTCATGATTTATCACTATAACTATAAATTACTGGGTAATAAACTGAGAACTTTGAGTCATCCCGCGTAATGTGCATATTCAGGAAAAACTTCTACCTGAAACAGCAAAAAGGACCTTTTGAATTTATTCCACAAAAACCGTCGTAACTTCCTTTCTGAAGCATAAATATTGTCCCAGACAGTTTCATGATATTTTAGAACTAATTAACTCCAAACTGTAGATGTTTCTCGCGATACAACTCATCCGAATTTCTAAGTTTCCAACAATTTCGTCGACAAAGTAATGTCAAATAAACCTTAGGGAAATGAGGGAAACTTTTCAAAGACAAACGATCTGATTGCAGTCAGTAGTCTGTGGAAAGTTGAAGCAGCTGAACCGACTGAAAAAAAATATCGAAAATCATCTGGAAATGAAGGTGGGATGAAAGGGATTCGTTGCTTTATTGTTGAGATTGGACGGATGGAACACCTGATGACTCTGCAGGAGAACAAGATTGATTAAAAATACATGAATAATGAAACAAGTAATGAGCGGAGCTGACGTTTTCGTCTTTGTTGAGTGAGTTATACGAGGGTGCTCTGAGAAGTTTCAGACCTCAACGTGAAGATAGTAGCAGTCGTTAATAAAAGAGTGAGACTGGAGGAGCTTGGACCCTCCGGTAGGAGGAAATATTCAGAGCAGATAGTTGTTGGTTAACAGATGGATCAAAAACATCTTCTTGTTCTGGTGTAAGTGTTTTCAGTCACAGACCTACCCGCAGACAGAGTATCAACCTGCCTAGGAACCTATGCGACTGTATTTGAAGCGTAAATTCACGCTACTGAATTGTGTTCAGAGAGGTTGGAATCATCCAAACTCATACACAAGTCAATAAAAATATTCTCGGACAGTCAAGCGGCATTGGAAGCTCTTGGCTTCTACCTTTCAAACAGGTTCATTTCCAAATGCTATTGAAATTGGGAAAGTCGTACCGATTCACAAAAAAAATGTTTCTAAATTATTAGAAAATTACAGACCGATAACTATTCCATCTGTATTTTCAAAGTTATTTGAATATGCCCAACCGTCTTAGGAGTTTCATTGAGTAGCATAAGATTTTATCTGATGAACAACATGGATTCCAGGGCGGAAAATCAACATCAACCGCTACATTATCTTTTTTCAACCAAATAATCGAACGAATTGCTGGCGATGAATGTCCAGCAGCCACAAGGTTCTGTCTTGGGACCCGTGTTGTTCATTTTGTGCATTGATCAGATTGATTCCATTTTAAAAAGTTGTCATCACTTTGCCTATGCAGATGATTCATCTTTGGTATTGTCTTCACCTGACACAAATTTACTGAATGCTAATTGTAGTGATGTGATGAATAATATATCAAATTTTTCAATGAACGTTCTTTATTTTTCAATACAGAAAAAACAGAGGTAGTACGTTTCCACAAGAGTCAGAAGTCAATACAAAATCTAGATTTTAGAGTAAATCAGATAATTTTGACTAACACTCAAGTATCTGTCAGATTTCTTGGGGTATATCTAGATGAATTTTTGAGTTGGAAAACCCATTGTAATAAACTAGTGGGTAAATTGAATTCCCTGAATTTTCTTTTTTTAAATCTTCGAAATGGTCTCAATGAGCCCGTGAGCTGAGAATATCAAAAGAGACTGTTTGTTTCAACCTACGAAGTAAATATATATGTTTACTGAGCTTCAGTTTGACACTGTCAACATGGAACTCCAGGTAAGTTTATTATCAATATAAACACCCAAGAATTTAGTACAATTACCTTGATGTAAAGTTTCATTATTTAATCTAACCAAATAGCTTTTATCAATAGTTACTGCCATTTGTGTAGCAGTATGTCATGGTCAACGAGGTCAAAAGCTTTGCTCGAATCAAAAAATAACCCCAGAGTCTGCTGTTGATTGTATATATGATTTTTAAAAGCAAAAGTATTTGTAAATTGATCATTTAAAGAATCGAAATATAAAACAATCGATTTTAAACAATTGAAAATTAAGGAAAAAAATTTTTTTTGAAAGTCATAATTATCTCTAGACAACTAAACAGCAAATTTTTCAAAAATATTGAAATTCTCTATTTGTTTGAAACAATTTAATAAACAAATTACATAAGAAATTCATATCCTATGTTAATAACTGCCATTGTTTGATGTGAAAACAGTCATAGCTAAATATCGATTGAAAAAAAAATTATCAACAATTTTTAGATATTTCATTTTGTAATAGTTATAAAAAATCATAATTAACAAATTAATAAATATTTATAGTAGGATCGTATGAAGTTTGTATATCAAAAGGGCTCCATGAAGTTTAAAAATTATAGGCCAATTATTTATACCTTTTATCTCATTTTTTATGCCAACGGAGATTGGGAAAAAATTTGTTAGTTAACAATTGAATAACTTTATGAAAAATGGTGATACAACTTTTTTTCTACGGGACTCGATTCATTCAAGTGTTAAGAAGATACTAGATTTTTTTTAAATTTTTAAAATGACATTTTATGTTATAAAAAAAATCATTTCTGTTGATAAACTCTTTAGCGGCAGCGCGCTTATGCCGTAACAGCCGCGCGGAACCCTATTTTCAACGTCTAATTAAAACTATAAATAATGAAGATAGAGTTTCGGGAGTCCAGACTTTTTTATCGGAAATTTCCTCCTCTTTAACGAGGTTTTTTCAAAACTGCTTATATATTGATATTTTTTGAGTTATTAACGAAAAACTAAATACCTTTTTTTTAAATCTAATTTTGTTAATAACAATTGCAATTTTTTAGCTGCACCAAAATCCTTTTTTCTAGAGGTGATTCCGAATCGAATGAGCTATTGCTCATATTTTTAGGACCTTTATCTCTATTTTTCATGTTTTTGAACTGGTTGATTAGACGAATATATTTCAATCAAATTGTGCAAAAATCCTCTGGCATGTCAATTTGTATTATTGAAAACCTACGTTATTGAATAAAATGGTTCCATACACTTTCAACTTTCTTTCCTATAGATTATTATCTTCAAAATTTTTAAATTGTTCAAGATGTCAAGTTGCATTTTTTTGAGATAGCAATAAAGAGAAGGAGGATTGTGAATATTTCAACAACTAATGTGTTGAAATAAAGTCATTAGTATTTTCAACTAAAACTTGAAATAAAACAAAGCAAAACTCTTTTACTAATCACAAATTTACATGAAGTTGAAAACTTTCCTGAGAAAAATTGATTTCTGGAAATAAAACCTATCTATTCGTGTTTTTCCAACTGAATATTTGCAATTAAAATAATCAGTTTTTAATCTCACATTTAATAACAAAATTTTGAAGTCATTGATCTGTAGACCAGGAGATTAAAAGAGGGATTGAAAAATTTCAAGGATTTCTCAAAATATATTTCTGTTAGCGAGATACTAGTTTTCACTCTGTATAAACGAGTACATACAGTTTAGTGTAAGAGCAAAAATGGAATATCATCATCTGATGAAAATAGCCAACCAGCTATTTTGTATTCTTGCAACGTCTCGGAAATGTAAATCGTTGACGTTCAACTTTTCCAAACGATGAGGATTTTCCGAGAAAAATTAACTGTCCGGTATCGTATTAAGCCCCTGTATGTTATTTACGTCGCATCTACAAAACCATTCCAGAGCTCCACTATTGACAGAATATTGATAAACAATATCTAAGTATATTCTGAATGATCTTTCAGCTGACCTTTTTATGAGTAATATGAACGACGAATTGGGTTTTTGACCCAAGCAAGATAAGGCTTATCAATAGTCTTTGAAAGACATTTTTTCAAATACTCTTGCTGGATTTTTGGGTATATAACCATCCATAATCTGAAAAATCAACAATCAATCGAAAAAAAAAAACTGAATATTTATACTTAGCTTTCTTTAATCGTCGACGTTTCGAAAACCATCTTTTTCCGTTTTCAAAACCAAAATTTCATTTTAAAATTTTTGGCCCAGATTGTGAACAGCTCTAATTCTTTTGAGAATTGAGACGCATCGGTTATAGATGTAATGTAAGGACAACTTTTAGAACTACCAATACATTGAAGGACAACTTTTAGAACTACCAACACATTGAGATTTTTTTTGGCACATACTAAATCCGAAAATACGGTTGAAAAAACGGCAGATTGTATTTACAATACACCTTGCTCCTGAAGAAAACTTATATAGGTCAAACCTGAAGATCCCTAGATGTCAGACAAAATGAGCATCGTGAATATATAAGGAGCAGCCAAATGGCAGAATCACGCTAGAGAATGGAGTGAAACAAAAATTATCAGCGAAGAATCATGAAAAAATTTGAATGCTCAAAAAATCCGCAAATAATCTTTTAACAGATGTGTGAAAACGGATTATACCTGGTTGAAAACTAAAATATAAACTTCAACTGAATTATCAAAAAACGTCCAGTATATGTATTCAGAATTAGAGAACTGGGCGTTATTGATATTAGAGTAGTCTCGTAAAAACAGATGGTTGTACCTCAGGGGTCTATTCTAGGGCTACTGATTTTCTACCTACGGCACTGAAAATAAAATTTTGTATGCAAATGCAGTACAAAAGCCGCATCTGTAGTCACAAAACTTGAAGTTTTCACCTACAGAATTTATGTTATAGTGGCAAAGATACCTTTACAAAAAAAATTCAGAAAAACTATCTTCATGCAGCTTTAGTGGATATCAGCGACATGCGAACATGTAAGTTTTATTGGTATTTCGAACTATAATTTATCTAATTCTGGAAAACCCAGTATTTTCATTGATTTTTATAACTTTGTCTTTAAGAAAAATTACAATTTCTGTGACAGTTTTACTCATAAATATCATTCAAAACCCAAAACTATTTGAACAAATTGCAACATTTTGCAAATGGTTCTACAACAAATAACTTTAATATCTGTCTCCCTGAAAAGTGAATACGCCAGGCCTGGAAACACTATACAATGTTTTCAAGTTGAAAACTTTAGAAAACTTCCAAAGAAGAAAAAAAAATAACTAGAATAAAAACACTTCACAAAAAACTAATCTCTTCTCAGAACATTCCCGTTTCCAATTAAAGTTGAACAGATTGCCTCTAAAACATATATCTATCCCAGACATAAGTTTTTTTTAACACGCTTTTATTAGCTTCACCTGTATGTATGTATGTATGTTTGTTTGTAACTCTCAAGCTCGGGAACTGTATTTGACAGAATTATCGACATTATTACTTGATCTATTCGCGTGCAGATGGCGCTATACATAACCTCCTTGATATAATTCGAACTCACTTTACATGTATTTCTTGTATCTCCGGTATCGAAAAATATCAATGGTCATTTTTCTAAACACTATACGGCTGATTGATCCCAAAGTTTAGATAAAATAAATATAGTTTAAAAAGACTAATAAACGCGCTTTATAGTTCGATGTTCTTTAAAAGCGTGTTCTTTACTTTTTTAAACTGTATTTATTGTAGTAGTAGTGATACAATGTTAATTGAATGTTACATGTATTTCAAACATTCAGCCTTTTTTAGAGGGTGCTTGATTCAATAGCATTATGTTTGATTACACACGTTGAACTACTCGATATTAATAATATGATTCAGTTTTGAGATTGCACCATTGTCATACATTGTTCTAGGCATCACAGTCTTGAATAACTTTTTCACAGCTATGAGAGAAGTCAAGGGGAGTTAGATTGGGTGTATGAGGTGATCAACCTCCTCTCCCTAATACTGATAACTTGACGAATCGAGGCCAGCCAAATCCATCTGCTCATCAATCCAGTTTCTGAACTTGGCAACATTACCATAAACCCCCGGGATCTGATCTTCTCCGCAGCCGATGCCCCAAGCCACAATGCCAGCTTGGAAGTACCTATCACGTGACCCAGGAATGGGGCAGACCAGCGGACTGCCACCGTCACCCTTACAAGTATCTTTATTGAGTTCCCCTCCAGCACAGATGAAGGTGGAATGGAGATTGAAGAACCTCCCCAAGCGGGTGGTGCGCAGTTTGTCTTGGCACTGGGGAGTGGGTACGATGGGGAGGTCGATTTTCTTCAGGATAACTTGGTACTTTCCCTTCTTGCCGAAGATGTCTTTGCCCCAGCCAGTAGCGAAGCATCTTCCTGACTGCACCACATCATCCTGAAGGGGTAAGCAGGCGATTCCAATATGCTCCATCATTTCTACGGGGGATTCAAGTGTGAGCAGAGCCACGTCGTTATACAGAGCCCCGGAGTAATACTCGGGGTGGATTGTGACGGACTTGACCAGTCTGTCCTGGTACGGATATGGCTCAGCTTTGTGCTGGGAGTCCCACTCGCCAGCTCTAACTTTGAAGCTTTTATTCCTGTCGCTGACGCAATGAGCTGCTGTCAACACCACTTTGGGGTGGATGAGAGATCCTCCACATTGGTAGACGTGTGTTTTTTCCCGCAAAATCGCCACCATCCAAGGGAATTCTCCGAATTGTGCTTCGTTGTCTATGTCGCCAGTTATCCTGAAGTCGATCCCTTCGCTATTGCGATAACCGCATCCACTGGGAGATTTGACGTTGGGTCGGGGGGGACCAGTTGGTTCGAGTCTGATGTTTTCCAGGCTACAGCAGGTTTCCAAGACGTTCGAGCAAGGGTTGATGTTACTCCTGAAATCAAATGGTAGTTTCAGATGAAAAATCACTGAGACTCAAGGCTTCTCTTTCTTCAAAATGAGTTGGTAGCTATTATTGATCAGCTGTTTCATTGACATGTTTATTTCTTACAGTTTAAATTATATTCGTGTTTCGATTAACATTTTAGTCCGATATTCCTAAGAAGAAAGCAATGAAGGCAATCAAGATGTATCTCACTCGTGTCCTATTCTATATGCATTTTCTGATTTTTATCTTTTCACTTGTTGATATTTCGCTGTGAGACCAAACAAAATCAAATCTCAACATGATTTCTTTTTACTGGATTTGCTGGACGATTGATCTGAATCTAACCTCAATAAACAACCAACAATTAATTCCATTCTCCATTTGAGAAGAGTGGCAGAAGATTTCAATTTTTTCGGGCAAATGAGAAAATCAGCCCTTCCTGGATTGTCTTTCGAAGTTTTTGGGTATAAAAGACAATTTAAATGTCCCATGGACTATGACAGCCACACATATTCAAGCAAAATAATTGACCATAGATAAATCTCGATGATCTAGACCAGCGATTCTCAAACTTTTTTACACGTACCACTTATATAAATTCTGCGTCAATCGCGTACCACATATTAGAAAAGTAGATAATAAAATTTACTAATTTTAGTA
>WOGP01006783.1:0-12157 GCA_015342065.1 Leptinotarsa undecemlineata | reverse complement strand
GTCAATTTGGGCCTCAATTTTCAGGTCGGACCAGGATTCTCCCTTTTACATAATAGCTGTATCACCTGCAAAGCTAAAGAGACTTTCCGTTGATCCGATTTTCATCAACGTATTCATATAAACGGTAAATAGAAGTGGTCCTAGAACGGTACCCTGCGGCACTCCATACGTCACGACTCTCGGGCTGCTAAAAACCCCATCAATACTCACCATTTGTTTCCGATCTGACAGATAATCCTTCAACAAATCGAATGCTGGACCTCTTATTCCACACGACTCGATCTTATGTAGATGTAGATACATTTCGCTATTCAAATGATCATCGAAAAAGAAAGGACCAAGAATGTTTGTTCCCACAATTCCCAACCAAACATTTATCCCTATGTAAATGTTCATTTGTATTATCTCACCTGTAATGGATATTTCTGTTAAATCAACCATTGTTGGTGAATTTTGGCTCGTCCGCCCATATAATTTTTCAAAAAATATTTCCAACTTCCCTATTTCTACATCTCAACCACTTCGCAAATCGTACTCTCATTCCGTGATCCCTTTCATTGAGGTGATGAACTTTGCTTATCCTGTAACATTTATTTTTGTTCTTTTCAAAATAGTTTTGGTGGATTTTACAGAAATCCCTATTTCGTGTTCAATTTCCTGTAAGGAACAATATTGATTAGCATAATGTTTGTAACTGGCCAATCCTGAATTAATAAAAAATGTTTTCACGGTGTAGATTTTAACGAGGTAATATTTGCTCACCCATAAAATTTATTCGATTCCTCACACTTCCAGTAATCATGCATTTTATTGTTTTCTATCTGTCAAATATAGCATAGTCCCTCAAATTTCTGTCTATTCGTCATAACCTTTGGACGTTCGGAATACGAAGATTCTGGTATATTACAACATACATATTTCTTGCCAAAAGGGATTTCTATTCAATTTTGCAAAACTAAATAGCATATCAGTCTCAACAGATATCAATAACGCATTATTTTTTCCTGCCACATAAACCAAGACGCGTTTGGGATGATAAATGAATTGAGATGCTATTAGATCAAACAGAATTGAACAACAATCGAATTTTGACTATAAACCGATATTTATGTTACTTTCACGACTGAGGAATTATAAAAATATTACGAATTATAATTGATTAGGGAGAAATAAGGCTTGAAAGAAGAATTACGGCAAACAAAACTTTCCAAAACGGAAGAATACGAATTTTTATTGTGTTAGGGTACGAATTTATTGAGTTGTCTGAATTATTTTTTGCAGAAATCGAAACAATTTACAAAACAAGTAACGACAGGACCGTAATTTAAAATTAATGTCACTGATGACGGTAGTTTCAAATGAAACACTGTAAAAATATACCCTGGGTTTGTGAGTTTATAGCTTTATCAATATCTTTAATAAAAAGACGGCCTGTATTTAAAAAAAGTTGATGTTGGCCATGTTGACACGAAACATTTTATCGAATATTTATCATTACATCGCCTTAGTACCCGTTGTATATAATAATTTTTGTTTCTCCCATTTTTCAGTTGTCTCCGAAATAACAATTCCAATCGAAAAAAAAAAAAGAAAAACAGCATTTTTGTTTTTCCCCGTATAACTCGAGAAGGGCGAGAGTCCCTGTACATTTTTTTCGACCATTGTTCCCATTCAATCGTCTTCGTATCTGTTACGATTTAGAATATAGCAATGTTACCAATTGATAAAAGAAAAGGCCTGTATTTCCGTAAAAGATATAATCTCACAATTCTTTCTTTCAAGAACAAACCTTGGTAAACAGACCCATTAATCTCAAAACTTGGTCTCTAGAAGAGACGGCAACCGATAATTCATGTCGCCAAACCTAGATTCTGGTTGTATGTGTAACCACTAATTCCGAATCTCTACTAATGGTATCATCTTCGCCGAAATACGCTAATGGAATAATGAATATATGTCAGTAAACTCCTAGATAGAGATTTACGGCGGCTCAGAATGAATGCTGAGGAAAATGGAACTGGAATACGAGAACACCACTATGGGCTTTGAGGTGAAATACGTGGGCATAACTATGAATATAGAACGGGATAACACGATAAAGGATGGATATTTCCTCGTTCGTCAGCATGCGGTTATTTGATAGATGGAATCACAAAAACTCTTTCTGCAGTAAAAATAATCGACCCAGAATGATAAGGGCATATGAGTGATGATGAAATTCATCTATTAGAAGCACAGTTGGAAATTTTAAATTGATATCTATTGAAAATATTCAGTAAAAAATTTGTATATTTCCTTTTATGATGCCTAAAGTACTGAACCAACTATAGATACATCCATTATATTAATCACACAGGCCAACAAAAAATAATGTTTGTGAAAACTTTCATAACAAATTAACCTAAATTTTATGCATTTTTGTATGCTGAAATCGTATTTCCTAGCAGTTTTTTTTATAACGCACCATTCTATTGTAATATGGCATCGATGTATTGCCTCAAAAAATTGGGTAATTCCAATTTTAGTAAATCATAGTTCTATAGTTTATATCATAGTTCTATAGTCACAGTTCATATTTCTGCTCATAATCATATTTAATTATTTCAATTGAATCATATTCAATATAAAATGCTTGAGTTATAATATTTTTTTATATTTCGTCTCCCTTTTTTCCGTAAATTTTTTTGCGCAGCTTTTTCGCCTATGAATTTCGTTTTGTCATTCTCTGTGAAATGAACAACAGTAAGTATCCATCATTTTAATATTCCACTATCCCTGGTATCATTTTTCCATCTCTTTTAGGTCCTGATGAAACCGTACCTCTTGTTCTTCACTCACATCACCTAAGACTTTAGAAGAAAAGTCTTGATGACTGTGTGAAACGTGGACTCTAACGCTCATCAGGCAACCAAGGGTTTTGAACTTGTTTGTCATGTTAGCTACGATAAGTTCATACTTCGAGTCTTTGCAAAGATTTTAAACAATTACCTTCAGGCAAAGCTTTACCAAATTGTTACATTGAACACAAATTTATGTGCAGTGGAGGTAGAAGAATCTTCTTGGGGTCGAGTGAAGTTTCATGTGAAATATTTTTTTATACCAGGTCTCAAAGTTTTCCACAGCAACTATTGTTTTTGAGACCAATGTTGATTCCTTGCTCTGCTGTCCCATTCACAAATAATATATGGATAATTTGTGAATTCCGTTTGTTGACCAAGAAACATGAATACAACTTTCAAATCTTCACACAGTATCCAACCATGAGACGTTATTCAGTAACAAACCTTTCGATTTTTTGATGAGTCAATACAAAGTCTCCATTGTTGTTTTTTGTATTCAATGCCAATTTTATTAATAAACATGTCAGTATCATGTCATGGCAGTAAACCATATCCTCTTTCTGCCGAAGGAATTGAGTGAATTATTCATGCCTTTTTTTTAAGGCAAATAAATGTTCCAATTTCCAATAAATATTTCTTTTTCAATCTAGAACCCAGTAATACTGCTTTTTCCTTAGCCAAACCCAAATCTCTCACTGAACCAATTAAGTGTGCTAGTGCTAAGTATGGTTTCAAATTGTCCGGAGTACACTGAAAATCGTCGTCAACCGATTGACTTCGACTATATTCGGGAATACACTCACACTGTAAAATATTACCAATAATCTCAAGTGGAACAGATAAATAATAACTAGTTTATGGTTGGAGTTATGTCTATTGACATCTATACTGCAAAAATAACAAGTATCTCTATGCTTTTCTTGCTCTTTCCATATCATGGGTGATGCAAATTTAAAAGTTATCTTTTTATACGATTTCCTTAGATATTCGACATTAACATAAATTACTTTTTGAGGAACCCAATACTTATTTATCTTGATATTGATTTTTATACCAAAATATCCAAAGTAAACTTTCCTCAGAAAGTCAGCAACATTCTTTTGATGTTTTTTTATTACAAAATCACCAAAAATATAGCGAGAAGCGTAAAGAGAATTTTTCACCATTACGTTCAACCACTTTAATTTTTTTATTGAAAGTACATAGCAATTTGAGTTCATATTTATACTGATTTAGATTATACTTAGTGAAAAAAACTTAACGGCGATGAAATTCATCTGAATAACCAACATTCATTTCATTGCCAACCCCAATATATTAAGATAATATTGCCAACCTCGAAATATTTAAGTAGTTAATGATGTATCCTATACATATTAGTACATAAACTTCATTTGTACTCAATAGTGAGATGTGAAAAATTGGTGCTTGAAACAACTTTTTTTTATTTGTTTCGTAATCAGGACACCAAATTACGCAGAAATTAGTTGAAACTATCGAAAAAATTTTGAGCTTGTTGGCCTGTGTATTGAATGTTCACAATAGATTTCAATCAAAACGCGTTTCGTCAGTAACTTGTGTAGTAGTAGTGTTTATTGATATTACTATCGTGTTGAAAATACTTGCAACACTAGTGTTGAGAATATTTTTAACACGCTACTTTGTAAATATAATGTTTTAATACTCTTAACAACTATTAAAAATGTCACTTCCAATGTCATTTCATTAGTTCAGGCATCCATTGTCTAATATGATATAAATTGATTTGAAATATTTGAAAGAATCTATAAAAAATTAAAATGATCAATTATATTAAGCAGAGAAAACAATGAAATGAAATATCAGCAACAATCCAAAACTGAAATATCAACACGAGCTGATAAACTAAAAATCATTAAAAGGAAATGAAAATTAAAAGATTCCAAGCAAAGTTACTTCACGACGTTTCGATTATTAGTATCCTCAATCGTCTTCGGGTGATGATATTAGACAATGGAAATCCGAACTAATAAAATGCACCAAGAATTGAATACATTACTAATTGTCATCAGGTAACGGGCCAGCAGAGGTCAACAAATAGTTATAGGTGGGGTCCAAATACTGTGGGAAAAATTTAACTGATGATAAATAAGTACTACTTATATAATACTTTGGTTTCAAATCAAATTCTGAATTATAAAACCCTAGGCCTAAAATTAATGTGAGAAACTACACCAACGGTTTTGTTTATAGTTTCGTTCTCCAGAGAAAGAGCAAATTCAAAGTATGTCTTCTAAGTAGGCGTCCGTTAATCTTAAACTATATTTGTTTTTCAAAAAGTTCATGGTTGAGAAAGTGTTTCTTGCAATTTCCATATTTTTCTGGGACATTCTTGCTCCAACATTTCTCAGTGGATATCGTTAATAAATTTGTAAATCAATAATCTCTTTTTCAAGTGATGGCTTTCACAGATTGAACAACTTGGCAGCCACATCATGTCCATTCTGCCATTACTACTACTTAAACTTCAACTGGCGATTTAAGAAACAAAGATAACTTGCCCAGCTCTGCAAAGTCATGGAATCTTGTAGCAAATTCGTTCCTAAGTTTATTCAGAAATTTAACAAATACTGCATTGTTTCCTTCAGAGTTTTTGTCATATTCAAGAACTGTCGGAAAATTAAAACATTATTGTGTTGCAATATCTTTTTCAAAGATATCCAGCTTGCGACGAAAAGCTGACACGCTTTATATCAGATCACATTTTGATTTCCATTTTCTTGTAACTCTTTAGTTCAAAAATATTATTTCAATAATTGAAGGTATAGTAACCTTCTCTACGTATCAATTCATACTTGGTATCCAACACATTTCAATATTTGGCGACCGAGGTTCGATCTTTCGCGGTTTGCAAACGGTCCGCGGTCCGCTTGTTGCAGACCGTTGGGCCAAAGTATTCAGAATAGATGAAACTTTTTGCTTGGTGTGGAAATTCGAAGAAAGTAATTAGCTACGAATACAATATGACTTTAAATATGAGCAGGAAGGGAGTCGCTGGATGTAAAGGAAACCTGCCCATCGATAGATGTGAAACGTAGAACTTGATAAAGTGTGAGCTTAGTCTCTCCAAAGCCTGTATTTGATACATACAACCACGCATAAGGTCATCTTGTATTTGCACAGATATTTTACGGTACGCCACAAAATAGTGGAGTGCTTCGAACAACTGATACCACCGTGCCTATCCATTTCCACCATAAGATCTGGTCAAGCTAGGATCCAAATAAATTCGGTGACTTTCTAAAAGGAGCTGTATTTCAGGGCAATTTCCTGAGTCCCCTTTTCTTCTGCAACTACTCACTATTGCCGTCATCGAAATACTCTAGGATGTAACTAGGGTGGTGAAAAGGTATACGCATGCTATCGGTATAGAATTGGAAGTAGACAAAGAGAATGATTCGGATATTACGAAGAAGATATGCAGCCCGTCGACGGAAGCATTTTACACGATCTGGATATCAGAAGGATGTTTACTTCCAGGAAGTAAATAGACCGAAGAACTCTGTACGGGGAGAGGATCAGCATCAACCACGACAGTCCTGGTCATCACAACTGTCGGGAAAGAAGAAAGTTGCTACCACAAGCATGTTTCGATCCTAGTTTACTTTTCTAGAGTAGTCAAGTGTACTCGAGAGGTGTTGTACCAACTCAAGGTGAAGCCCCATTTCATTCATCTGCAGACCACCAAGCTAATCACGTATTCTCAAATTTACCATGTATATGTTATTTGCATAACTGAAAACAATATGTTCATATGTATTAATCTGTGCATATGAATCATTCTATTGTTTTGTATTATTGACATTGAATATGACTGAATTTGGATATTTTAGATGTTTCTCTACGACTAAATGAAATTCTAATGAAAATTTTGATTCCATTAACAGACAGAAATGCCACCTCATTCACTTGATCATAACGTTTGGGGTTTTTTCAATGAAGTAAGATATGGAATTCATTTCAAGATGAAAAACAGAAAAAAATTTTGAAATATGATATCGAATAATCCTCAAAAGACATTTGAAAATTTCAAAAAATCATTTAATATTCACTACTCAATATCATTTTTCTATGTGTAATATACATTATAAGCTTATTATGTTTCGGTATACAATATAAGGAATCTAAAAAACAGGTCGATTTTATTGTCAAGGACACTTTCACGCACTATTTCTAGCTCTCGTGGTTCAACCCCTAGTATGGGTAAATGTTACCCTTAGAACTTTGAATGGGAAGGGTGAGGTCAAGTTGCATATCATTTCGATTGACGTTCAATTCTGCTGCCAATGATATACCTTGACTCATTAATTTTTGATGAGCATTTTCCAAAAAAATAGTGTTCCAAACTCACACATCTGATTAGAATTTGCCTGTATTGACTCCTTTAAATGAAAATGGTTAGAAGAGTAGCAGGCAGCGTTGAAACCCTGATGACAGGAATACATGTATTATGCGGGATGCTTATCGTCTTTTACAAAATAAAATTCAATTTGCGAGAAAGACATTCAAATATAAAATCTACTCACGCTTATCTTATGAATTGTTCAAAAAGTTGTTTATTTTGTTTCAAATAGTAATGAAGTCTGTTTTCGAACTTTTGTCTAACATTACGGAAAACTTCAATAGGAATTGACTGGTATGCTGCTGTATTTCGTCTTTCAAAATATTGAATTTCAAAAGGCCTCGTTTCATAAACAATCGATTTCAAATGCCCTCGAAGAAAGAAATCCAAAGATATTGAATCCGGTGATTTTGGAGGCCATTCAACTGCTCCCTATCTGCCAAAATCCATCTATCCTGAAATCTTTTTTTGACCACTCCGGTAAAAGTTCATTGCCTTCTGCATCCATTTGAGTTTCTAGCTCGTGAGTTATAAGAGAACCCATATTATTTTCGAGCATTTCAAGGTACAGATTGCTAGCCAAGGTTTCTTTCGGAAATAATGGACCAATAAACGTGTGGGTGTTGTATATGCCCTTTTCAAAAAATATTTCTACACTTTTATACACTTATTGAAGTAATCACTGAATAACCCAGCAAGCACAAGTGTATACGCAATACCATGACGTCGTTCAAATTTGCGAAACAATTTTTTATCTTAAAACAGAAACTGTTTACAGCAAAAGTAGCAAAAAATAATATCTTTTTGTACACTTTCAGCGATGAGAATTAAAAATTCAGCATTTACTAAACACAAAGTTACTACCACATACTTTTCACGATTAGACTACTTCCTGATGTGAATTAATTGGAACTATTGGCTAATGTTACCCCTAATAAAAGGTTCCTATCAGTTTTCGTCAAACCAAATCATGCCTATACCAGGGTAACACTCCTAGGTAGTTGAACCATGAGGGCTACAAAAATACCTTGAAAGTGTCCATTTTGACCTGTTTTTACTATTTATAATATTGAAGTATATTCAAAATATGTTTTTTCCGTTAACCAGCTATAACACCCCTATGAACGACAACCCTCAGAAGTCGAAACTTGTACGAGCTAAGAACTCACGAGGTGTTACCTTTTAACGTGTGATTCCGTTAGTGTTTACTGAAAGAAAGACATTGAGGGCGAAGAGTTTTCAAATTGACATTGTATATCATTGTTGTCACAATTTCATTCAATAATAAACGCGATCGTATTCAAATCTCACATCATCGTAACAATCAGTTTTCTCCTGGTATTATTGATTGGTGATCGAAAACAAATAACTCAAGTCATTGGAACTGATAATCACTTTCGTTTGAAATGGTGTTCCATTTGATTTGAATTTTCGCCTAACTAGTTATGAAGTGAGATTAAAGTCCAATGAAGCCTTCTGATAAGGCCTTCGAAGCTGAAAAACATTATACATCCGATAAAGCTTGTACAGTTTTATCGACTTTTTTTTTTAATTTGGCCCGTTTCAATGGCATGTATTTTTATAGCTCCATATCTCAATAAATATTCATTCTACTGGGTTGGGCTGTATACTGATCAAAAAAGAAATTAGTATTCTAAGATTGATGTGGTTCATTTGTTCCAAATTTCAATGTTTTGCCCTTTGTCAGCTCATTACAATATGATTTTGTTGAGCACTTTTCGGCCAATTTTTATCAACAAATTTATCAATTGATCATATTGAACCAAAGCGCTGCCGAAACAGACCACTATATTCCCCAGATATTTGCCAACGATAGGGATAATGAACACTTTGTGCACGTTGTTTGGCGAAATTTCGTCGCGGAGATTTTATCCTTGAAGGTGAGCCCTCAAGAGGTCGACCCATAGTAATCCACGAAGATGATCTGAGGACCCTGTAGAGACTGACCCATCACAAATGATGCGTGAGATGGCGGAAAAACTGGGCGTCAGCCCTCATGCGGATTTTGATGGTTTGAAACGTTTTGGCCCTTCCCAAAGGCAAAAACCCATCAAAAAAATACCTTAAAGGTGGTAAGCGGCTGGTGTGATTCACTATAAATAACTTTCCGCAACCGGGCCAAACCATCACAGCAGAGTTCTATTGTGAGGAAATCAACGAAATGTACAGAAAATTGCGTTTGCAGCAGGTGGCACTGGTCAACAGAAGAGGCCCAATTCTGCTTCATGACAACACCACTCTGCACGTTTCACTAATCATCAAATATGTTGGGTGAGGCTAATTCGTTAGCCTCGCCCAACTTACTCCTCTCGCCAACCGACCACCATATTTTGAAGCATTCCGATAACTTTGTCACTAGTAGAACCTCTGCCAATCAGGACCATGCAATTTATCATAATCATTCCCGTATATAGTCTATCCATTCCCAATTGGAACGGCAATAAAAATAAGAGTACAGTCTTAAATATTTCTTGCCTGTGGCCCCTAGTCGTCCAGATAGTTAGTAAACGTACTACCAAATATAGTTGAGGAATAAGAGCTCGGCTAGCTGGACTGGCTGAATACCTATTTGTTGTCCAATTCACAATATTTCTTCATCAGTGCCATATGTTTATGGAGTTAGGTAAGGTTGTGAGTGGTTTTGCAAATCGATTTTCAAAATTTGTTTCTAGAGATCAATTACCCTAACACCAAACTGATATTTATGCACTTGATGCGCTTTTCGCTAATAAGGTTAGCATCTTTAGGAGAAGTAAACTGATATTGAATCTAAAGACAAGGGTTAGCTGTTCATATACCTAAAGTTTTTTGGTCCGATGTGAACTTTGTTTGCGAAATGATGATTATCCTAATTGATTTTTCGGTAATTAACTAGTGGAACCACTAAGTGCAAATTGATTTGTCAACAATAGCCTCAATTCTGTTGAAGTATTTGTAGACACCCATAACATAGAAATAGTTTGTTTATCAGAGCACTGGATAACTGAAAAATGTTATAGAGATTCTTTTTTTAATAGTTTTGAAATGGCAACAATATATTGTTGGAAAAACCATATCCGGGGTGGTGTGTGTATCCTTGTAAAAAAAGGTATTAAGTTTAAGGAAATGCTATTTATTAAAAACATTTTTTCAGAATGTCAAGTTGAAATATGTGGAATTTGCTGTGATGTTAATAGCTTGAAAATGATCATTATAACCATTTATAGACCTCCAAATGGTAATGTGGCTATATTTTTTTATTGTTTATTGCATACACTAAAACTTGCTGAGCGTAAATCCGATAATATCCTTTTATATGGAGATTTAAATATAGACTATCTGGTGAAAGATACTAATGCCAAAATAATGATGGATTTGTTCAGCTCATTTCGATTAGAAATTAACATGTTAGGTCCCACAAGAATATTCACCAACATCAATAACCACACCAGCTGCACCAGTATTGACTATATGGTAACCAACTTCTCTAAAGAACTTTATGACTGTGAACTAATCCAACCTAATATTGCAGATCATTTATTCCATATAATAACTTTTAAAAAACAAAGAGTATTGATCTTGTGTATGGAGCTCCGTCCCTAAGCATACCCTGTTGGGGATTTGTCTCTCTTCTATAGGTAGTGTCATGGGAAGTGTTCAAGTGACTTGATACATTTGATTTCACCAAGAGCGGTATATATCAGAAATAAGCGACGGACTTTGGTTGTTCTTCGTTTTGAGTTTCAACTCAGTACACCTCGAACTTCACTGTTCAAAAATGAATTTCATCCAAGAGTGTATCTATACAACGAAGGACAAAGCAGTATGAGAGTAGGTCCGATACAATTCATTGTTGAAATCATAAGCCTCCATAAATAATATACAATTTGTCTGTCTTTTTTCAATCAAAAATATCTACCACTTGTGGAGGGTTTGCCTTGAAAATGATACTGGTGTATCATTCTGTGTATTTTAAGGAAAACCATTGCTTTCATATAATTTATATGTATAATTCACTTATAGAAATCCCGCATTATATTGGTATTGACCTGCAGTTGTCTCTTCACAATTAGCGAAATTGCTCTCTATCTTAAAAGTTCAAGTAGACTAAAAACAATGATGGGTTTACATGAGTTTTTCTGTTAACCAGTTATCTCCATATGAAGTCAAAACTGGTGCGAGCTGGTAAATAGCGCGGTCTCACTTTTCAACGTGAGATCACTCACGCTACCCAATCAGCTACAGTTGGTAAACTGAGATATTAACTCGAGATAAATGATTCCAATTTTAACTGACAGTTCATTGTTTTTCTTGCGGGGGTTTTATAAAAGCTCAAATTATAAAAAGTTTAATTGAAATATTTTTCATTTCTATAATAATATGATGAATAACAAAAAATAAATACACGGTTACAGAGGTAATGACATCTTAAAATCCGCAATATTTTCCAGAATGAAGTAAAAGGAAATAATAATTGAAATGCCATCATTAACTCTTGATAAGAATGATACTCGTAACGATATCGTGAAAATATTTAAATTTAATGTATATCAGAGAATCAAATGTTGAATGTTTTGACATTGTTGGCATGTAATATTCCAACTTTTTAAATTACCTGCATGTCAAGAAAACTCCCTTTGCGAATGTCAGAGAAGGATGAACCGTGTTTTCATTATAAAAACCAGAGCTGGAGACATACTTTCTGAAAGAGGGTATAGAGGTAGCTTTGTAATAAGAGTTGTATCTTGATTTTTTATTATTTTTGTTCTCAAATATTGTCGAGCCTCTGAATCATTGAAAAAGTGGTACATGGTTTACTTGATACAGCTATTTGTTCATAGATAAATGGATTTTTTATTCAAACATATATGTCAATATGCACAAATCAATCTATCAGGAATTGAAAAATGTGAAAATGCTAGAAAAGTGTATCCAT
>WOGP01006782.1:0-12158 GCA_015342065.1 Leptinotarsa undecemlineata | reverse complement strand
ATTTCTGTTGACTAATTTTGTGATTATTCCGAGTCGATCATTACGTAGCTTCTCAGTTTTTTTCCAGAGTTTTCTTGTTGAAGCTTTTCAGCAGTGAGTGTATTTCCAATTTTTGCAATTCCTTAATTAACCATTTTCTGATATAATCCTGTATCCAGATCCAGAGATGTTCATCCTTCTCTTATCAGCTCATTCGATGTATATAATTCTTGAATGTTCAGGCATTCAGTATAGAGTCAATCTGTTTCGGTTCACCATTTTTTTCAGTTCTTCTGTAGAAAAACAGGTTCGGTTATTCAATTCTTTTTATTTTTGTCTTAAATTAATATTTCTTGCACATTGTGAGACTTTCATTTCGAAATTTAGGATAATGTAACCATCAAAATATTTCTTACGATTGAAATAACATCTCAATATTAATTCAAAGCTGAAAAATATTTTATTTTTTTTTTATTATTACCTTTGTCATTTTTTTATCAACTATTGAGGGAAGTTATTTAGGCCCCTTTATTGCCTCCAGATAAAACTAACATTCCATGCATATATTTCCTTTTTACTGTGAAAAGAAGATAACTCATTTCATGCCGTTGAAAATAACTAGTGACTATATCCTCGTATGTTTCTACAACATCCAGGCTCTGGCGTCTTTTTGTTTCAATGCGTATCCCGGTTTCTTCTATCACCAATATATTTTGCGAAGTTATATCAACTATAACTTTTTTTTAGGATACCTACAATCAATTAGCTGGTAGTTCGTTTCTCTCCCGCTCAACGTTACCCAATAATAATCAAATTTTGGCAATTTCACCTGTGCACACAATGACATATGCCATTGAAAAATAACATATGCCATGAACTTCAATATCCATTTGGAATGATTGAATATTAATAATTCATTTCCCCACAATGTATTGTTTGTATTGAATATTCTCCGTTAGATTTTTTCAGTAATATTGGAAATTGCCAGTTATGAAGACGATCAACTAATTTTCAGTTTTTATCAAAGATGTGTAAAAATTCATTGAAACTATTCGTTTTAATTACTGGTTTGGAAAGCTTTCTCAACGTTTCATAGCTACCACTGAATAATTCCTTTCTGTTTTATCTCCGAGTCGAACAAAGCCTACTTGATCAAAGTGGGCGTTTCAAGGTCTAGGAATAGACAGGGTGTTTTATCAAAAAAATAAGTTCATCAATAAATATTGATATCTCATTTGACAAAATACATTTTTCGCAATATGGAATTCTACGTAAAAATGTGTTTTGGAAATGTTTTCATAGAAACAAGACATTTTTGACACGATAACAGTTACAGCAACTTTTCAAAAATGCACATTTTCTAAAAACATGCTGTAACTCAGAAACGATGATTGATATCGAAATGCAGAAGTGCCCAATTTGGCCAACTCTGTACACTAGAGATCCCATTTCTACCTAACAAATATTTTCTTTTGTATTAAAAATCAAGCAAAGTCCTAATTTCAGAATTACATTTCGTGTGTTCTGTACAGATTATTTACCTGAAAAAAATTATTTCCTCTACGGATACTAAATTACTTAGAATTAACTCATACTGAAATATGAGTAAATCATACAACTGTCAAAATTACTAAAAAGGAGTTGGACAACAGTATATGTGAAATCTATTGTCGATACTCTTTCATTCTTATTTTGTGTAACGAATGTTTTTTCCATTATGAATCAATGAGAGGTCATTCATAGTTACATCTTTCAGATACAAACGGACAGAAGAGATTCATCTTCAAATTCGTGTCTCAAGAATAAATCAGAAATTCAAAATATTAGCACATCAGAAAAATATATCGAGAAATTCAGATATTTTTCTGATATTCAGGATAATAAGAACGAGCACATTGAAAATCACAACTATCATTAAGGAATATAATGTACTGAACAAGCAATAGTTATTGAACGTGGAATAATCTAAGAAATACATTGGCTGTTTCTTTCGTTTTTTTTTTTCATTATTATGCCTGGCGACAGAAACAATGTTTATAAAAGTATATGATGTCTTCACCAAAAACACATAAGTATCCGAACATTTTTTCCAATATTCACGTAAAGATTCCACTGAATAATGGAAAACTAAAAAATAGCAGTTTTCTCAGAAATGTTGATTTCTTTTCGAGTCGCAGAGTTTATGACTTCGTTTTCCTGAATATTTCATTTTTAATCAAAAAGTTATATAGTGGTGCGGTGAAACTTACTTCAAGTAGGATGAAATTCCGCGTCATATTACCGGTATCATAAAAACTTGAACAACACTGAATTAAACATGTCAAGCGGTTAACTACAACTCAACGAATACACTTTTCGTCGATGTGAGTCAAAGACGCTGTGAAATTGATGGATATAATCATTTTTATGCGACACTTCAGACTTAGTAGTCCACTGTATGCAGTTAGACACTGATTTGAATGTTCTATAATAATAAAAGTGGTGTTTCGTTTTACAAGTGGAAGATGCAATACTGAATTAAAATCTATAAACTGAAAGGAGTATATTTATACAAAAATTGAAAAAAACATTTTTGTTAACAGATTATTTTGAAATCAATTTATATCTTTCTTCTTTGAAGTTTTCTTACATTTTTTGTATGAAGTTGGAAAGCTTGACGGCCTAAACCTTCCTTTGCCAAAAACTCACCTCTTCTAAAAATTATCTCTTGCTCTTTAAAGAAAATTTCAAGTTGTAATTTCATGAACGAATTGCTTGCCTCATATCTTAATGTTATCCACGTTGGTGCTGAAGAAATAATATAACAGGCACTTATTCCGAAACATCCATGTAGTCCAGGCAGCTTGTGTTTTTTTTGCGGAAAGTTTTGCAAGAATTTTGAAAATTGCTTCCAAATAGTATTTTTGACTGTTGAACACCAATGTGAGGTTTGCTAATAAAATTTTTCACGGGAAATATGTTTTTTTTTTGCAAAAATTGTGAAAAAATTCGACTTAGTTTTGGTTTTTTGCGAAGAACTCGAAAACTATGCCATTAGTGTAGAAAGGTCACAAATACAAAAATATAGAGAATGAAATTTACTACATTTTATTTCCAAGAAGTTTTTTTCTACAGTCGACCGTTAAACCACGGGAGACCGCGAAAAGTGGGAAAAAACCCCAAAATTCCTAAAATCGAGATTTTTGATGATTTGACACGGGAAACGTCTTTGCTAGAAGGGGCGAAAAACTGCAAAAATTAGAATTTCGGTAGTTTGACGCTGAAGTCGTCATCCCTATTCAGCCAACGTAACTATTTGACGTTGAAACTCACTCGTACCTATGTGTACTTACGTGTACGTATGTGTACCTATGAAGTATTTCAAAAATCAATGAAAAAGTGGGTATAAAGAAAAAAAGTTATATTCAGTTTCAAGTAATATATTGATTATAAAAACATGGAATCGTTCATATGTACGAAATTGAATTTGTGTATATAAATATTATTATGAACGTTAAGATTGTCATCATCTTCATTCTTCAATCTTCGAATTCTTTTTCGAACTGATTAGTGAGGACTCTGAGAACTCTAGAAAGTTGAGAAAGTTATGCCTATCACAATATTGTTTCTCTGCAATCTTTAAATTATTATATCTTCGATTTCCTTACATCCTCATTCTTTCCGAGGGCCATTCACTAGGATCTGGATCATCTTCATCTGTGAAAGAAAAAACTAAAAGAATAGAATCAGTGGAGGGAGTTGTATTTCAATAACGGATTGAATAGTATTAAGATACTGCAAGCATTCACTTTCAGAGATTTCTCCTTGTGTAATCTGCAACGGCTACAAATCGTTCATTTTAGCCTCGGATTCCTCCTCATTCTGCTCCTCCTCTTGCACCGTTTCTATGTTATTGCACAAATTATGCATAAGAAGGAGCATGATAGACCAGCCTTCCTTCATCCACAATTTTTCTGGCAATTTGTAGTGCACTTGCACGAAATCAGCCTCAGGGTCTTTTTCCACACCAAGCCAATGCTGAACATGGTGGTAGACTCTAAGAGAGTGCTCCCTCGCTGCAGCAGCACTAGGTGGTAAAGCTGCTACGTTTGAGCTGAGCGTGAAAGCTGCCTTGCTGAAGGAGATGAACCTCAGGTGGTTGAGTGTGAGTGTGGTTTTACCTGTGGGGATGCGCAAGCTTCTAGCGGAGAATACAAAGCTGCCTCCTTTTCAGGTTTCAAAAAGAAAATATTGTTGGCCTGTGTGAGTCCAATCAAAATGACGAAGAGGTCAACATCCTACCTTACAACAAATCCCGATTTTTACAGTTTTTGGGGTTTTCTCTCACTTTTAGCGTTGTCCCATGGCTTAGTGTTTGAAGGTAGAAAAAAACTGACTTGAAATGTAGGAAATTCAATCTTATTTCTTTTTGTATAAGTGATCTTTCCAAACAAAATGCGTAATATTCGATTTCGCAAAAAAGCAAAACGGAGCCGATTTTTTTCACAATTTTTGCAAAAAAAAAACTTGTTTTCCTGGGAAAATTTTGTTGGTAAACCTCAGATTCGTGTTCAGCAACCTAAAATTCCAAAAAACTCTTGCAAAGCTTCCTGCAAACTGCCCTTGTTTGACACAAGCTGCCTAGAGTAATGCTCAACATGAAGGATAACGGTGAAGTTCTATCTCTTCCATATACTATATTCTGTATAGCGTTCGTGTTAATGATTCAATTCCATAACAAATATTTGAGGTAGAAATTGAACAAAGAAGTGATTTTTGTTCAATTTGTTTGATTTAATGTTCACATGAAAGTAGTTGCCACCCTTAATGGAAGTAGTTGTTTGGAAGAGGCTTTTTCTTTCAGTTTGTTTGTATTTGATAGGAAGTAACTAGTAAGCATGATCTACACATCTTTGTGAAAAGTTTATATTGAAAACGATTGCTTTCTCCTTTCCTTGAAAAGTTTCCTACCAACACCATTAAAAAATAATGTGTTTTTGTCTAAAATGCATACAACTATTATACCAATAACCCTAAACGGCTTCACTGCTTGGAAGTCATCTAACGAATCTCCGTAACACCCTACAACTCCACGGGCTTACTGCCTTTTCCCTTCACCTGTTCAAGCCATTCATCACAAAAATATATTTTTTGTAGTGATTTGTAGGAATACTTTATTGTGTTTTACTCAGTCGAGACTTCGAAAAATCACCATTTGTGTTCCAAGGTATATTTATAGTATACGCTCAAAAAACAATTTGATACCTCCTGGTTTTTGATAATGTACACCGCAGTCGTGGACGAAACGTCAGTCTTGAAAACCTGGAGACAACGAAAAACAAACTCGGAAGACGACTTCCATACAGTATATGTTCTTTGTGTTTTTACGGTTTTTTTATCAACTTATTTTATGATCTGGTCATATACTAGTGATTTTGGTTACTCCACAGATACTTAAACGCCTATACAGGCCGTTTTTTTATCATGTGCTAAAATTGCTACATTCTAAACCGTAACAGATATGAAGACGATTGAATAAGATGATAGATAACTGTCATCGGGAACAAAACAGTGGCCGAAGATTATTTACGGAGACACTCGCCCTTCTCGAGGAAAATCAAAAAATGCTGTTTTTCGTTTCATTCGAATGGTATTGTTATTTCGAATGATATGAAAAAATGGAAAACGAAAATATTATTGTATTCGGAGTGTACGATGTAAAAATAAATATTCGATAAAATGTTTCTCGTCAATATGGCCACCATCAACTTTATTTTTAAATACAGATCAGTCATTTTTATTACAGATATATAATTCAAACAACCCAATAAATTCGACATGTAGGTACCTTAACACAATGAAAATTCGTACTTTTTTGTTTTGGAAATTTTTGTTTTGACGTAATCCTTCTTTCGAGGCTCATTTCTCCCTAATTAATTAACATTATTAATATTTTTATAATTCTTAATCCTGGAAGTAACGAAAATATCAGTTTTTAGTCAAAATTCGATTGTTGTATAATTTGGTATGATCAAATAGCATTTCAATTCATTTACCATCTTAAACGCGTAGGCTTTGCTTAGTTTTTATGGCAGCAAAAATGAATGCCTTGTTGATATCTGTTGAGAACTGTCAGACATTTATGAACATATCAAAGATGTATTCAAATGATGAAAGGACTGATATGCTATTATATACAATTATGCAACGAATCATCGTATTATTATGTTTAGACGATTAGAAAGAAATTTGAGGGACTATGGTGCATTTGACAGAAAGAAAACAAGAAAATGTGTGGTTACTGGAGGTGTGAGGTATCAAATAAATATAATGGGTAAGCAAATATAACCCCATAAAAATGTACACTGTACAAACAACTTTCTTTTTAAATTTAGAATTGGCCAGTCACAAAAATTATGCTAATCAAGATTGTTCTTTACAAGAAATTGCCCACGAAACGGGGATTTCTGTAAAATCCACCAGAATTATTTTGAAAGAGAACAAATTCAAATGCTACAGGATAAGCAAAGTTCATCACCACAATGAAAGAGGAAGAAGAGTACGATTTTCAAAGTGGTTAAGACGTAGAAATAGGGAAGTTGAAAATATTTGTACTAAAATGATAAGGACGGACGAATCAGAATTCACCAACATTGTTTGGTTTACCAGAAATATCCATTATAGGTGGGATAATAGAAATGAACATTTACATAGGTAAACGAATTTCCAAGAAAGGGTCAGAATAAATGCTTGGTTTGGACTTTTCGGAATAAACATCCTTTTACGACGATCATTTGAATAGTGAAATGTATTTTCATTTTCTATTCAATGAATTCGATGGCTACTTAGATAAAGTGTCACTGAATATCCGCCATGAAATACAATATTTTCAACAGGTCGGCGCTCCTCCCCCATAATACGGCAATAGTAAGGAAACATGTATATGCAATATTCCCAAGAAAATGTATTGGAAACAAAGGACCATTTAACTGCCCAGCTCGATTCCCAGATCTTACTCCTTTGGATTTTTCTGTCTGGGGATATACAAAGGATAACATGTTTTCAACACCAAGTACAGATTTCGACCATCTCGAACAAAATATAAGAGATTCATGTATTAGTATTACACCTATTATGCTAGAAAATTGCCACAGAAATTGTCTGGACCGACAATTTATGTGCATTCAACAAAGAGGTCGTCAATTCAAACATTCAGTATAGATTGCTGTAGAGCTTTGATTTTCCGTCTTGGTTTCATTTTTCCCAAAAGTTCATGATAAAATAAATAGTTTTTCTGTTTGATTGTTGTCACAGATGATAGTGGTTATTTCAAATGAAACGCTATAAAAATATCAAATGTGATATACCTTTGGACACTGTGAATGAATCGCTTTATCAATATCTGTAATGAAAAAGACAGGTCCGTATTAAAAAAAAACTTGATGGTGGCCATGTTGACACAAAATTTTTTATCCAATATTTGTTATTACATCGTCCTAGTACACTTCGAACTTCGAATACAAGAACATTTTCCTTTTCCATTTTTTGATATTCTCCGAAATAACAATTTCATTCGAAAAAAACGGAAAAACGCATTTTTGGCCTACACCATATAACTCGAGAAGAGCGAGAGTCTTCGTAAATTTTCTTCGACCATTGTATTGTTCCCGATGACAGTTACCTTTTTCCCCATTTAATCGTCTTCGTATCTGTTACGGTTTAGAATATAGCAATGTTACTACATGAAAAAGAACCGGCCTGTATATAAAATTCTGTGATAAAGCAACACTTATACCAGGTGAAGAGAGCAGTTTTTCATTTTCAATTAGTATGTGAGAGAGCACATCCCCTTGCGGCATTTGAACACTATTTTATATATCTGTATACTCACAACCCTAATGTTATTTTACGAGCATATGTATTCACTGACATAATACCCCTATTGGCATTCCTTGATTCTAGATGCTCATATCAACAAATTGAAAAATATGGAAATTGTTCCAGCGAGGATAGATGTTTAAAACCCATTTTCAGAAAAAAAAATTTGCTGGCAACTTATGGTTTACCGTATTCATGGCTTGTAACTCTGATTTCGAGAAAGTCGAAAGGATAATCACTTGCTCGGACATATGGAGTGAGAACGTGAAATACTCCGTTTTTTTTGCTCAACAGAATTTAAGAAAATGATTTTGCTAATCATTCTAAAGATATATTCCATATAGATTAGACTGGCTTTCAAGTGAATAATAAACCAGAGAAAGTTGTAGCTTGATGTAACTCCCAGGGGACAGTGGTAACATACGACTACTAGAAGTTGTTAAAGAAAATAACATCATATGGTTGTGTCCACCTAGTTTAGACCGCGAAAAGTCTATTTTGTTCAAGAAGCAAAAACATGGATGTTACGAAGTGAAGATAAGAAATTGACAAGATATGATGTCTCCAAGTTAATAGGTGCAACTTGGAGTAAAATTACTAGTATATAAAATGAAATATCAGCCATGTGTGATACACCCTTTCGACTCCAGTGCTATTCTGGATCATTATTTGTCTCTATCATCGGAGTCTTCGCACGTTGAAAATTTTGTTGAGAGCGCCTGGAACATTATATCAGCATAAAAACAATAAAATGAAGCGGGGGCATTCTGTAAAACAAGTAAGGCATATAAGCTAGTAGAACTTTTACAAAACGCCCACCTTGGCCTAAAAAAATTCTCATTACTTGTAATCTATTATTATGAAGAAACATCTCATTGAATTAAATCGTTTCTAACATACCAAACATCATTCCAAAATAAAGATTTTGATTATAACCTACGATTGCATGATTTTATTGAGTGTCATAAAGAAAAGGGGCGTATTACCAAGTTTTACCCTGCCAGAAATTCCTTTTAAATTTTTTTGAAGTATATTAAAAAAGTTACTGAAATCAGTTGGTTCTCAAGTATTCGTTTTTAATATCGCCTGAAAATTAATTGCTCCAGACAATACCGGATCTTGAAATATCAAACAATTGATTTCACTATTATTAACTTCCACGTTATCTAAGTAGGTATGAATAATTCCCCCTCGTTACATTGGCTGAACAGACACGTTTCCGTTGAAATTTCAACGTTTCCGCTTTGCTCTACTACGATGTGATTCACGATCTTTTCTCTGATAATTACATCAATTTTCATCACACCAGTATTTTATTACTTTCACTAAGGAAACTGAGAAAATGTTTTGATGAACATCTGAATATACATTTTCACCTTTCACCTTGCTCATTATACTCAGATTTACATTTTGAAACCATCTGTTTGATCGATGAGACGTATTTTTTATATTCTGTCTGTTTGAAGTCTGTTTTACCGTTAACTACCTGTCGCCAGCTAAGGATCAACGAGGTCTTACCTTTTAACGTGTGATTTCTAACACTGGTTGGACGATAGCAAGTGAAAATCGATAGTTCAGCTTGGGGCTTGAAACACTGACCAACACGGCGGTTAATTCGAGTGAGTGAACAAAGCACTCGCGTTGAACCGCCTGGCCACCGACCGACCTGGTAGGTATATTGAAAAAAAACCTGTACAGACTATGAATATTTAAAAAGTCAAAAATATTTTTTGAACATTACATTCATTTGCTTAATAAACAAATTTTATAATAGTTTGTTTCAAAAGTTTTGTACATTTTTATGATTCTACTTTAAACTGTAATATCTCAGTGAATGCTTATCCAATTTACCTAATCGAAATGAGCGAGCGCCTTTTGAATAAGTGCACTTTTGCCAATGTAACACATGTCGATTAATTCCGTTAGCATAAATATTGGGCGAACTGTATTCCATGAAGTCAACGAAACGTGCGAACAGGCGTTGTCGTGGAGAAGGAGAACCTCTTTTGTTGACAAGTGCCGGGTGCTGCTGATGCAATTTTTGTTACATTTCGTCGATTTTCTCACAATGGGGGTCTGCTGTGATGGTTTGATGATGTACAGCATAGTATCATCGAAATTTTTTGTAGAAGTCGTACACTTCGGGGTCAAAGTTTGAAAAACATCACTTCCTATAATGATTTTTGAGAAAAATGAAGTAACAGATGGCGTTAAAAAAATTAGGAAAACGTATGTGGTTAAGAGAAAAATTTCAATTGTTTCTCCTTACATCGAGTTGTTTGACAATATTTCTATCACAGTGCCGCCATATTGAATTTAAAGAAAAGGGCCGTCATTTTGAATGTAAGTGGCCATATGTGTTATGTTGTTGAAAAGAGATTTTTATATTCGATTAATTTTTCAAAACAATATACAGATTTATATTAAACATTTCTGACTTCTGTTTATTTCTGGTTAGACCCGAATAGATTTTCGAGCGTTTTATCATTTTCAAATATCGTTTTCGATTAACTATACCTGTATTACGATTTTCAGATTTCTTTTTGGCACCCAGTATCATGATTTCAAATCTTAAAGTAATTAACTTTAAACGTTCAAGCCAGTTTCGAATATACCTACACGATAGGTTGAATGGACTGACGCTTATCAGAAAACAACTACTCCCCTGGCTGATATCACAAAGGGCGTTGGATTATATCCGACAGGCGTCAATGCAGGAATCCTCTCGGAAAACTTCCTGCATATGAAATTGGCAATACAACGTAAAGAGTCGACCTTCAATTTTGGAACGGGTACACTTGCAGACCGGTTTCGGGCTCGGTAGCCACTAGTCAGTGCAAGATAGTGGCCATCATCGACCTAAAGTCAATGATATTCCATAATTGAAAATCGGAATTCTTTCAGAGTATTTCATTCCTCCTGCTAAGTTGGAGCGAACAACAAAATGTCACTCCATCTAGTGGACGAGGTACTAACCAACTGCATATCCGTAATTTGCTCGATTCCTCCGAATAAGGAAGAAAAACTTTCTTTCCTGGACGAAAAATGTAAAAATATTCACTTAATATCGTGGATAACGAACATGGAATAAATTTATATTATGTGATATCAAAATGTGACATAAGTGCTAAAAACAGTGGCGAAGGTCCCATTTCTAACAACACATTCTTCACTCATAAATCGCTCTTTCGAAATTGGCGTAAAATTCCGTACTAATTCGTACTTCAGAAATCATCGATTTAAGAGCTACAGAAAGCAATAATTGAAGTCCGCTTTGTTAGATATAATAAAGCAGATGTAGGTTAGGCATTATTATGAATCATTTCCTTATGACGTCAAATTGGTTGGTGAAATGCAAGGACTTTCACAATGCCGATATGTGAAAGGAGTATTTTTGTTGAAAATGAAAAAAATTACAGAAGGTGAATAAATATTATTATTTATCCAGATATCCATCTCATATTAGTGGATTCTAGATGTCACCCTGAAAGAAATTTGTAACATAAATTCTTGTTGATTTTTTCATTTCGCAACTTTCTGTAATTTAGCCAACCCTGTATCTCTTACCGTTACTGAAATATTATGGCCAGTTTAAAAATCAACCTGGTTACCCAGAGTTTTGCACACTTCAGAACACTCCATTGTTCTGTTAGAAAACAATTGGAAGATACAGTTGGAACATTAGCATACCTATGCGGTGTTGAAACAAATTATTTAACAATTCAAAACACATACTGTCTCTATATGTCTAGCGCTGATGGTATTTAGATGTTTTCAATGTGAAATGCACTCAACAAGACCCATTAGTATGCATCTACCGAAACGTTTTGTATTCAGAATAAGGTTTGTATTATAAATAAGTATGTAGAACTCGATGCAATAAAAACAATTTTATAATAAGACTGTTCAACTCTCATCTCATCTACTTCACCAGAAGATTTAAAATAAATTGACTTTCCACCAAACGTCTCTCTTGCGACTACTTACCTTTACAATAACAAAAACAAGGAACTTGTTTTAGTTTCAAAAACAAACTCGAAACTTAAATTCCACCAAACAGAAAAAAACTTGTCTGTGTTGCGTGTTTTGTTGTGAAATGTTTTCTATCGTTCCCACTACACGAACAGTTTTTGTGATACCTTTTTTAGAGGCTAGACTATGTTTACATAATAGGCTGCGATTTTTTTTTACCAAATCTATTGAGCGAAAAAAAAACAAGCTACCTAGATGAGCTCATCGTTGAAAAAAATCTGTTTTTCCGTTAACCAGCTGTCGCACCCCTACGAACGACAACTCTCAGAAGTCGAAACTTGTGCGAGCTA
>WOGP01006781.1:0-12158 GCA_015342065.1 Leptinotarsa undecemlineata | reverse complement strand
TTTGAAATCTTTCTGGAGTTAAATAATGTATTTCACAGGAATATTTTTGAAAAGCATCAAATATCCCTCTCATTAATTTGCATATTTATATTTACCTATACTTTAGTTTGAAGGAACCATTTAACTTCGTGATTTTTGAATGTAGTTTTCTTAATTGTTTTGTAAATTATTTCCTTGGTTCTTTTTTGGTTTTTTGTAATATATGTGACTATCAGTTTGTGATTACTTAGTCTACCATTGATAATAGAAATGTCAAATTTCAATTTTGAATTACTTACCATATGCCCTATTAATGACAATTATTTATTTCTCTTGTTGGTATGAAAACTGTATATGTCACTCCATATATTTAACCATTTTGGAATTTTTAACATTTCAAAATGTTTACAATACCAAAGAGAAAGCAGTTTTATATTTAGAAATTGTAACTCCATATTCAAAAAGTTTATGAAGGTTTTTATATTTTGGGGGTGGAGGGAGATAAACGCTACCTATAATTATTTTAAACCTTCTGATTTGACTGCAATGCATGATTTTTCAATTTCCCTTTTTATGGTTTAAAATGATATGAAGAATGTTATGAAGATTCATGAAACTCCTCTTCTTCTTATTTTATATGAATAGACATCTTCGAAAATTTCAAAATTAAATATTATGTTCTGATTTTAGTGCTTTAAAAAGTTCAAACATGATATTATCAAATTTGGGAACTCTCTTGTCCCCGAATTTGATCGATGATCTCTTCAATTATATTTCCATTTGTCATGAATTATAATTTCCAATTCATTCAACTCATTCTTCAATAATCTGGCATTCGGATTTAGTATTGAAAGAATTTTTTGAAAGTCAATTGGGTAATCGATTAGGAATTAATATACAATAATTTTTGAAGGTAAATAGAGCATATCTTAGAATTTAAAGCATGATTTGCATTATACTGGCCGTCATAATTTTCATTTGCAAAACGGCAACTGGCACAATCGTAACAATCATATTCACACTGGCATTTTTGAAGTCGTAATCACAGGAAAAGTATAAGCAGACTCCATTGATGATTATATTTTTTTGAAGTATGACCAAATCTGCAGCATCTGGTTAATTCGATATTATTTTTGTGACATTCCTGCTAAGAATTTATGTGTGCCTTTTTTAAAGTTTCAATAATGTTGATTATGAGTCAAAAACAATGCTGTGAAAATAGTCTTAAAATATTTGGAAAACGGTGAAGGTTTTGGCAATTGTGTTAAAAAATTTATATATTTTTTTCAATTCCAAGGTAAATTTTGATCTTGTATTTGTTACTTTTTAATCTCATATTCTATCTGAACAGTCCTATATTGCCTAAATTGGTTTAGCAAGACAGTTATATAGTAAAAAAGAAGTGAGAACTTCTTTATTCGCTTTAACAAATTTCAAGTTTGAGATTAACAAAAACAATAAAGTTGCTGTAGAACAGAGTAAACCCACACATAATCATCCAAAAATTATGTTGATGTTATTTTTAGTGAAACAACTATTTTCATGAATTTATATTTCATTTACAGGTGAATTAAAGAACAAAAGTACATGGCAGTAAAAAAATGTTAAAACGAATAGCTTGAAATAAATCAGGAAAAGCTAAAGAAAATTTAAAAAGTTTATATCCAAAATAGTTAAGTTGGACAATAATTTCAAAAGAAAATGAAGAAGTTTTGAATATGTACTCAAATAGGCAGTAGGAAATTATTTAATAAAAAAAAATTAATTTACCCTTAACCTTCCTAACTTTGAATCAGGGGTGTTAGGGATGTTGGAATCAGCATCCGTATTTGCGGATTACCCGCATAATTGCCGACATCTGCATCCGTATCATTTAATGTGAAGTTTTTACTAATGCGAAATTTCTTCTGACCATCGCAAACACAAGTAACGACATGTAAAGTATGCTCACGCCCTTTTTCATATTGCTAAATTCTCTCGCTAATTGAACAATAGAAACAGTACATTTTTGACAAGGTCCTAAATATTTATTACAATTATTTCAAGGTTCATTCATTTATGAACTTACAAATGAAATGTCTTTAAAATGTTCCAAGTTACGTGCACTCCTCTAAAAATCCAAATCCGCATCTGCATCCGTGGATGTCGAAATTTTTGCATCCGTAACAACCCTGCTTTGAATACACAAATTATCAACTAAGATCAATAACATATTCTAAGAAACCAACAATTGAAAACAATTAACAAGCTCTTAATACAATTTATTAAACATTACAAAAATATGAAATAAAATTAACGTCAGTCTCGTAAAAAACTATTTACATGCACATTTTAGTGCATGAAATATTTGGAATATAAATAAATATTCATTTCAAAGCACATTGTACAATATTTCCTTCATTCTGGGGCTTTGTAGTTAATTTACTCTTTATTGATTTTACCCACACGATTAAAAAACAGTAAGTTTTGACACTTTTCTCCAAAATATTACACGTTATTTTTTGTTCATGAATTTCAGAGAAGAGTCACAATATGAAAGTTACTGAAATTAAAATATTCTCAAAACACTTACTGCCATGTAAGATACAGGAAACTTACATTTATGACAATTAAAAAAACTGTATGGACTTTTTGATCTGTTTTCATCATCACAATTTGAATGTATGTCAATTACTGAAATAATAACGCCTTTCCATTTGTAAAATTATTGAAAAATTTCTTTTGGCAAATTAAAATCAGAAAAAAATTATCAATTACTAATCAATTGTCAATTTTCTTACGATCTCATCAGATTTTAAAACTAAAATCAGCACGAAAACAGCCCAAATAATGTCGTCAGCATCTTATTTCTAAAAATGGTAAAATTTCAAAATATATAACAACAAAGGTACATCCTGATAGTTCACCTAGAAAAACAAAGTTGTCAACTTCACAAATATATATTTCAATTGGTAGTTTGCTGGTTAAAAAAATATCTCAAAGTAATAATAGAATCTAAATAGAATGTCCTTATTTTCCATAAGATATTCACGAATCTATTTAAAACCCTTTCCCAACACCAGAACAAAAATTAAGGTCTCTCAAAGCGCCTAACTACTACGTGTTAGTAGTACCCAACTGCTACCTGTTATTGTTTCTATGCTAAACTACCTGATTTTCAATACCTCTAATTTGTTATGTATTTTCTCTATGTTAGTGACTATCTCCATATAGCACCAAACAAAAGGCTGTTCCAAATAGGATCTTTGTCACTATTCATAGAACATAAAAGTTCTATGAATTGTCACTATTCATAAAAAATAAAATAAAAAACAGATAAATAGAGATAGTCAATACCATAAAGGAAATACATAACACATTAGAGGTATTGAAAAACAGATAGATTAGCATGGAAACAACAACAGACAGTAGTTAGGTAATACCAGGCAGTGTAGTTAGGTACTACTACCAGATAGTAGTTAGGCCACTAGCACATAAAAACACACATTATTGATAATGACCTCCTGAGGACACTAACTTGGTTAGCGAAACGCGCGTCGAGAGACCGTAATTTTTGTTCTGGTTTTGGGAAAGTGTTTTCAATGAATTTATTTTACGCCAGAGGTTCCAGTAAGAACTATCAAGATTCACAAAATTTGGGTAAAATCATAATGGCATGAAATTATTTTTGAAATAGTTAAAATTTGAATTGAAACAACCCATAAAGTTCTTAAGAAAGTAAGAAACAGATCAATATCTCAAGGTATATCAGGTATATATAATTGTTCATATTTTGAACATCTGGGAATTATTTATTGATGTTGAAGCACAGGGTGTCTTTTGTTCCAAGTAAACAAAAATTAGGTTTCGATTTGGGTAATAAGGAATGCTTTTGAGAGTGTTGTGTTGGTAATTCAGTAATCCAGAATGTGAACACAACACCAAAGTCAGCATTGATTTAATTCAGTATTTCTATTTTTCGGGTTTGAACTGGTGATTGAACCCCATTGATTTATGGAATTTTTAGTGACGTTTGGCTGGCGCGAGTGGCTAGCTTCTTCGGAGATTTGTACATTATGTTGACTCAGGTAGTTTGGTGTGCTAATACATGTACCTGGATTAAGTAAATTGTCAATAACATTTGTCAACCATTTTCTACCTGTCCTCATGTTTGCTGTTCTACAATTTCTTAGAATTGAGATTCACAGCTTCTTCTTTCCTGTTGAAATCATTCGCGTGTTTGTAGATCTCTATTGCCTCCCGTACCAATAGCTATGGTATCCCTGGTTGGAAGTAACTCGAAAAATAGTAATACTGAAAACCTCGGCCGCGAAGGCCTCAACCATTTTGTCATTGATTTAATTAGTTCAAATTAGACCTTTTTTCATTTCATTCAAAACAGAACCTTCTGTCTCATTGTTCGACTGACCTTACTTGATTCCCCCAGACATGTGTCTCAAAATGCATGCGAAACTGCTACAGTTATCCATTGATTCGATGTTCATCTCGGCACACCTCGAACTTTACTTTTTAAAGAATTTATTTGGCGTCCTTGAGAAATAAACTGAAAATACCGTTTCACGAAATGAATACAACTCAAATTACTTAAAAACCATTGTAATTTGCGCAGACACTGTATTTTTTTTTCCAGGATCTTCCTTGCAATGCTTGTGCGAATATCGTCGGGCCATCTCGATGGGTCTTATGATATCTCGTTTGATAGGTATATCAATTCTCTATCTTTATTTATGTCCCTGGATGAATGGAGGGAAGGACCGGAAGTGGAAAATATAAGGAAGGAAAGCTTCTGGGTGGTCCATCTGTTAATCCGTCTGTTTGGAATGTGGAGTAAGGGTTTGCTGAATTTGGATAGATATTTGGCTTTGGGATTCAGGATAGTCATTTTGGTGAAGGGCGGATTTGAGCTCGTTTAGTTCCTCTGATCTATTGTGGCTTTCAGAGAGTCTGATATACAAAGGAATATCTATCTAAAAAAATAATTGCGTAAATGTAAGGGAGACATAAATGGAACCAACTATTGGTGTGACACCCAAGTTAGCTTGCCAAATTTCTTAGTTGGAGCTGATGTTTTGATCAATCTTTCAACCCAACAACTCCGTTAGCAAAAATTTGGGAAACTCTCCTGGAATACCATCAGAAAACGAATCGATATGTATCAGGAAATTATATAAAATCAAGAAAGGTATGAAGTTGCTGGAAAATAATTTCATCCACACGATAGTAAGAAGAAAATGTTCTCAAATAATATATGTAATCACAAGCATTTGACATCGTATCATCTGATTTTCTTTTCACCGAACTAAAAGTACTAAGTTTGTCAAACAATATGGTTTGAATCATAATGAATTTGTCATAGCATAATTGTGACGCAGGGGAAAATTCAGTGTCGTATAAACGTGAAGTTAGATTAGGGGTTTCTCAAGGCTCTGTTCTTGATCCTCTATCGTTTATAATCGTCGTCAATGATATCTATCTGAATAAGTGATTGCATTCAACTCTGTTTGTTGGTGACACTACCATCATAGTCACAGGACCATAGCCACAGGGTTGGACTGATTACAGTTCACAAGTTGGTGTGAAAGCAATCATTAGATTTTGAATACTTCAAAGTCGGTATTGGTGAAATATTACAGAAGATGTCAAAGTACCTTGAATGAAATGGTCATTACGATAATATCAATGTCACATGAAGTTACAGTTTGGGAACAATTTTGGATGAATCAGTAAGCAGCATTTTGCAAATCGATAGTATTTGCAATAAACAGAATGAAGCATTTTTTGTGATGAGGCAAATGCAAGACTGTTTTGTCTATTATGTTACGGCTTATTCTCATATTCCGCTTTATATATTTTAAGGTTGTGGCAAAAATTTCAGTGGGATATTTATGTAAGCTGATGCCACAGAAACTAACACACGGGATGCAGTAGCGAGGGCAAATACCACCGCAAATGAATTTCATAAATAGTGTCTTTATAACGGGTTACTAGTAAATGTATCTAAAATTTTTAATTATGCAAAAAAACATTATTAGGTCCATGGTGGGAACTCATCCGAGGACAGTTATTTTCGCAGTTACAAATTACTGTAAATATAAAAAAACAAGAGGCTTCAATATTATCAAATAGTTCTATCCACAAATATTCAACTAGAAAGCGTGAAAATGTATGTCAACCTTTCTCCAGACTAACGATTGGGTAAAACTGTTATATTTATCAAGGTATATAAGGTGTTTTAATCGTTTAAAGGAACTGTTTGCTCTAACTCACGAATTGTCAAATTAAAACTGCTTCAGGAACGCTCCTCACAAATACTTGGAAGGAAACGTATTCCATTCTTTAGGTCAATTTTTTATGTTAAGTGTATGTGCAATATTATCTTATATTATTACTATCATTAATGTACTGTTATTTTCTTGTCTGTAATTGTACAATTAGTGTTCCTTTATTTATGAAAAGACGGTACTTCTTTTCAATCTATACTCATTTCATGTTTGTATTTTTGTAACTTTTATAGTTTATCAACTTTTAATAAATACTTATTTTGTATTTGTATTGCTGTAGCTTGTAGGTTATGTTATGACTAGTCCAATAATTTTATATGATGTGTCTTTTATACATTTGTATTGACTTCGGTGATGAATGAATTCGATTTGATTTAATAGTACACATTAATTTTCTAATAAGTAACTTATAGATAGATGTAAACTGGTATTTATAAGAATGAAACTATTATCGACTCCAGGAGTCAATTTTACAAGAAAAAATCTGTCCATTTTTGCAATCAATATATGATAATAACAGCCCATACCTCATATAATTTGAAAATTCTCCCCAGTATAGTGTTATTACGTTTTCTAATAAATTGACTAATTTCTTACAAAACCCCAAATTTGAAATTTTTAATAATTTTAGATTCTTTATTGAAAAATGTTCTTATACTGTAAAGAAAAATCTAGATAGCTCCTTAAAACGAGTTTTATTTATTGTTTTTGCAGATTACCAAACTTTCGTTAAGACTTCTCAATGATATGTTCTCTCATATTGTTTTAATAGTTTCACATGTTCTTACTGTTGTTTTTTCAATTTAATGACTATATTCAGAATACATACTTAGTATGAGGAGTTCCTATGACTTAGTTGACATAAGTAAGGTCGACATCTCTCCTTACGAAGACGCCATCTATGGAATGGATCGACAGTGAACTCAATCCTCGAATACTGAAGAAAAACGAGGCTCGAGTTGCCAAGTTTTGTGTGGGCTGTAATTTACAATTGGTTGGCAAACTATATGTGTATATATTGTACCACAGTGCCTCAATAAATCACCATTGATATATATGATTTTTTTTTCACCGTAGTGTGTACTGGTCAAGCCCTATCCCCCGAAGCCCCGATACATTTGGGAGGGCGCGTCAGCATTATCAACCAACGATCACTCTCCACATCGTGGAATAAGTGATCATTTGGTCCGAGAATCATGTGCCCTGAGCAAGCGCAGTGGCCCAAGAATGACAGCCTTCTGCATCTGTTTAAGATTCGAGAGTAAAGAATCCAATAATCAGAACAACCATCTTGACAGAATGGTCTGGATAGAGTCTGCGGAGTTTGAAAAGAAAATCTCGATATTTTATCCGTTTTTCTTCCTCTTTTCGGATGATATTCGTATCGCCAGGAGCTGAAAACTCCACGACAAATTTCGTTTTGCTCTGGTGGTCGAGGACTACATCAGGCTTATTAGGTTGTATGAGTCTAAGGGTGGGGAACGAATAGTTCCAATAAATTCGGCACTTTTCGTTCTCCATAACGGATTCAATATCCCCCGGAGCGTAAGGCAACACCGGTGTCTCGTCAATACCGTAAGAGTTTCGTAGATGGTAATATAGCACTCTCAAGGTCGCGTCACTATTATTACTATTATTATTTTTTCTGAGGTTGACACATCCAAACCTTAACCCAAACACTATAGATGAATGGAATGATTTGTAGTGCTGTAATATAATAGAGCAAGTTTTCTAATTAGCCAAGAATGACAACCTTTTGCTTTGTCCGGCAAAGATATCTTTAGTACGGCAAGCGGGCATTATCTTGAAATTCGAGAGTAGAGATGACTCCAATAATCAAAACAACCGTCTTGACAAAATGGTCTGAATAGAGTCTGCATATTTCGAACAGAAAATTTCGATATTTCATCAATTTTTCCTCCCTTTTTCGGACGACAATATTTGTCTCGAGGAGAAATTATATCCCATCAATACCATGAAAGTGACATAGGTGGTAATAAAGCACTCTAAGGCTCACGTTATGTCAATAGACATAGGCTGAGATCACATATGCTGGGCATGCTGACATCAGGTACATTAGGGACTTCGGCGTCTCGTCGCAAGCCCTGCACTTTGTGACCTCTATGCATATCACATGATTGCGATAGACTAAAGTGTACAAGACATCAACCTGGTAGGCCATGATAAACATCTCAGTTTGTTTTTATATCATGTAGAATTCAATCATTCAAAAGATAAATGTCAATTGGAATTTTTATCATTTTAAATTCCATCAAACATCACAAATACCTAGGGATTTAGAAATAAATCGTGAAGCTGATTTTTCAACTTTTTTATGGAGATGCCCAAACATTGCAGGAAAATCCTCAAGACGAGATGTCTTTGCAGAAGAGAAGATTCACGTTTAAGAGAAAGTTCAACATACAAGGAAGCCACTGCCCAGATAAAAAAACTTAGTGTTATGAGCAGCTATAGTATTTATAACTATAATATGTAACTGTTGAGGGAATCAAGTATGCACACCTCCTGAGAACTTGAATTAATGATAATTCCAAAAATGAATAAAAATATCATATTTGTTATAATTTTTTTTTATAGTGTTTATGAAATCCTGCCTTTCTATTTAGTGAAATGAATGAAGATATTTACATCATATGAGATAACATGATGAAGCAAAGAAAATATGGTAATAAAAAAATATATCAAATGCACCATCAAATGAAGTGATTTCAAATACGACATAATATTTCTTAAAAAACATTGGGAGTAATAATTTCGAGTGATCAAGTATGTTGTAATGGAATGAGATAAATGTAGATGATTCTTTTAAATATTTGGTAAAACCTGTCAATTGAATTTTTTAAATTGGTGGTGCAAAATTATCGCCAAGTGATTGGTGGTTTAGTTACCAAAATTATACCATTCAACCCAACCCATTCAACCAAAAAAATGACAAAATTCATGTAAACCATTCATACAGATAGACTGGCAAACTGGCACTCAAAAAAATTGGCACTCAAGACTGGAAAATTGATGAAAGAGTGTAAAGGGTTGATTATCAGATTATGATTAAGAAAAAAAAATATTTTTTCACCTTTTCTTGACAAGTGAAGAAAGAATGCTAATTAGGTCAGAAATTCATCAGAAACCATATCTTCAGGAATGTCAAAGGACTCTTTAAACACCTTTGAAATAATCATCTCTGCCTTTCATTTCCATTCAAAGTTTATAGTATAGTATATACATGTATATCAGGTGTCTTCAAGTAGAAAACGAACATTGACCAAGAAAAATAATTTATTTTTGCAGTTCTATTTTTCTAAATCGCTCAACTTTTAGCAAAAATTATGGAAAATTGGATCTTTTCTTTTTCGAACAGAGACTAAATTTTACGAAAAAATATTCAGTCATTCCATTTGCAGGTATAGTTTTCAAGAAAATTATTTTGATAAACTTTCCAAGCCTAACCTCGCCTATTCATCATTTTTTCCATTTTCTAAAGTTTGTTTTTTGTGTAATTGATATGATGAATGAAGACGTTTATTATTATTCAAAGTTACGTGTTGCTACTCAAAAGAGAATATTCAAGGCATGTGATGCATAACAGAGAATATATATGTCATATCAATTTTCATTATTGAAAGGAACAAAAAACAGAAATTGCGTCCTTGAAATTTCTTAAGGCAGTAAGCTTTGAGAACATGTCCCTTGAAAATTAGTTGAAATTTTCTATATAATAAGATAGTAAACTTTCAAGTAGATTTAATTTAACTTGAAATTTTTTGGAGATTGGATCATAACAGTAAGTCTGGACAAAAATAAAATCAAATAAGTAATCTCGGGTAGCAAATTAAAAAATTGTTTTACAAATTGCAATGATAGTACAATGCATGACCACTTTATTTCCTCTGAGCTTATCAATATAGAGGAACTATTTTCGAGCTGAAAATTTGAAACTATTAAAACGTTATTTTTTCAGTATGCAAACTTCAAGTTGTGTACAAATATTCTTATCTTTTCGACACAATTTTATCATTTCGAGTAAGATTTCACTTTGTTCCAGAGCAGAAAGATAAAAAGTAGTGAATAAAAGTAGTAAAATATTAGAAACTGGATGGTAATTAATCAAGGAATACCTATTTCGGGAATGTAAAACTATTAATTATAATTTTAAAGTTATTGCCATCCTCTATATAAATATTATTTCACAATATCACCAATCTCAAACAACACAGTGCATTTTGGGAGATTTCAAATCTTAAATAATTTTTTCATAGTGATAGAAATTCAAAGACAACTATCCGGATGTTGACTTTGTGATTTTCTCATTTTACCACCTTTCAATTCAGTTTTAACTTGATCTAAGCTCATTTTTCTGGGATTCCCCAAAGTAACTAGAGCACTGGCAATGGCCAATCCAGCAGATTGGCCTTTCGGAGTATAAGAATCACCTCCAGTTGGCAAACGTACCAACAAACTGAGCACTGCCGCACGACTTCCATTACATGGTTCTAAAGCTATGGGACTAGGAGCGTCACGCTTTTTACGTTTCACCTCAGGATTATTTTCACAATCTATACTTCTCTCTAATTCTAGTAGCACTTGGGAAAATGGACGTGAAGCCATTTGTTCCATCTCAACAAAGAGACGCTGGCGTCGTCGGTACATATCGTAACGCTGTTTTATTTTCCACAGTATCGCAGCAACCAGCAAAAGAAGTAAAAAGCACCTATGAAAATAACAAAGTTATATCTTCAAGTGAATTGTATGATGTGAATACAATGGTTGCAAATAATAATACATTGTTGTGATAGGTAGAATTGGAACCTCTGGCATGAAATGAATCTATCGAAAACACATTTTTCACAACAGAACAAAAGTACTGGCCCTCGAAGCGCGTTTCTTTAACCTAGTTGGCATGGTCAAGATAAAAGAATCGGAGTTTGAGTATTCACATCACCGTTAAAGTACATAAGTAAATTTGATAGAGGGTACAACGGTGATTTTTTAAATAATAGGACTCATTATGAAATGTATGAATAGAATTGAATCATCTTCATACATTCGTTATGGAATTGAATCAGATATCATTTACAGGATGGCTACACAATATAGTGAAAAATAGGGAAAAATTCACTTACATAGAACACTGTCAACCCCACTACATCAGATGTTTCGATGTAAGAAACTTGCCGTAACACCTCTTCAGCACCAATTGCGGATAATATTATAATAAAAAGCACTCAATCCATTCATAAAATTACTACTTTATGTCACGAATGAATTCTCTACTCATGTCATCGATGGCAGTAAGTAATGGCATTCATTCGCTTATTTGATGTAATCCCAACCAAATTATTCTTATTCGAATTGATAGGGATATATTTTTGGAGAGGATAATTTTTGGGAAAGAAAGGTTATCACTTTCTACTTCTCCATCTTTATAGAAAAAATGTGGGAAATTTACAAAGAATGGAAGAAAGCAACCAATTTCAAAAAATTAATTCCATACAAAGATTGTGCAGATCGACACAAACTGGATGCAAAGTCCTTTCGAAACAGCTACTTTCATATAAACATTGAATTACATGAAAGAAAAATAAATACTGTTATATTAACACTGAATCATACAAAAACTATTTTCTCTATTCAGTTTGTATTCCAAACATTCAATATGGAATTGAATCATTTATCATTCACAGGACTAGAAGAACTTCATTTCCAGATAGGCAAGCCTAATATAAACATAATTAATGTACTTATCTAAATATAATACATAAAAATCAAAATAAATTAGTCTATATTGAAGGGGTTATATTTTTAGGAGTGATTAATTTTTGGGAAAGAAAGTTTTTGGCTTTCTACTACTCCATCTTGATACAAAAAAAGAGGATAAGG
>WOGP01006780.1:0-12161 GCA_015342065.1 Leptinotarsa undecemlineata | reverse complement strand
GAGGGCCCGTAACTTGGTAACGAAGGATTTTAGGAAAAAAAGTTATATGAAGGACTGGTGATATTTTGACCCCATCTATACATTCCCGAGAGGAAAAGAGGAAGTCCAGGGACACCCTGTATACAAGGTTTGTCAAAAAATATTAATTTTTCTCGAGAGTAAATAAAATGCCTAGATATTTACCTCTATTTATCAATGCAAGACCATGTATGGTTTATAAAGAATTTTCATTATGCTAAAGCTAATCATCCACACTGCATATTTGAAAATTTTTCGATTTTGTATAGGACGCCACTGGCATGAAAATAAATCAGACTCATTGAAGTATAGTCTATAATTACTTTTTCAAAAAAAGGTCATCCAAAGTAAAAGTAAATAATCTTCATGTCTTCAAGATTCTTTTAATCAATATAATACTCAAAAAATAAAATTCTATAGGAGTAGGCTCCAGTATTTTCATAATCAGAAACCAAAATATAGAAAGTTTTTAATGGTATTCCGATAGCATTGTCCGAACTCTCGGTTAATGGGGGTCATTGATTAATTTTTAAAGTATCTCGAATACGATAGATCCAAAATAAACCTGTGAAAGTGAAAAATAAACATCGGAAGACAATAAATGAGTGGTTCCCGGACAAAGCGTGAAGAATTATTGAGGAGACCACAGTTAAAATGAAAAAAAAAATATTCAAATTCAGTCAAAAATTGGATAAAGACATAATATTCAGTTTTCAACAATACCTATAATATAAATAGTTGCACTTTAACAGAACTTTGAAGCGAGTTCAAAAGTCATAATGTTCAAGAAACAAATTATAAAAATATTCTGCCGTTCTGCGTTTCCGCACTTATCTCTTTATATTTTCAAAATTGTAACCTTTGTTCTATTCATTTCATTGTATTATTACGAAATATAATAACTGAAAAGATTTTCCTTTGTTCAAATGGTCGGGCCTATCTACGACTACAGAGTTGGTGTACTAATATATACGTCAAACATGTGTTTCAAGTGAAAACTTGAAAAATGTACAGGAGTAGAAATTCACGGACACCGGCTTTCGTTGTGAAAGAATTCGAGGTCAAAAAACGACCTTCATTCTGTTCCTCCGCTCTCGATAAAATACGAGGAGTCTATACAAAGGCGTAGTCTAGGGGGTTTCAGCGAAGTCATGACGCAAAATGGTCTTCTGAGAGCATCGATTAAACGAAACTTCATGGATTTCCCAATTGAGATTTTCATATCTTGAAATACATTCTATGATAGTATAATATTTAACAACGCCATTACTTTTGGGAATGAAGTTTACCACAAATCATTCGAGTGAGTAATGATCAGTTCCCGCAATTAGAATACTATAGTTTTTCTATGACTTATACTAGGGATATCTCAAACGATTCAATTTCAAATAGGTTGATAAACGACACTGAAAAACGGTTGAAAAACTGAATTTGGTGTGATGTGAAAAAGAAACATCTCCAAGGGAAATCATAGTTGAGCAAATTCATTGTTTTACAGTTGTGTTTGAATTATTTTCAAACGCAAGTGAGCCTTGAAAACTTACCTACTTCAAAATTGTTCTCAAACGTCATAATTAATAGGTACTGACAGTTCGTTTGAAAGTTGGTTTTGTTTTTGATCATTTATAAAGGAATCGCCTGAGGAAATATAGGTAAGAAATTGATATTTACAAAAGTTTGTCATCTAATAAGGAAATGAGAGTAATTAGCAACTCAAATATCTTTGTCACAATAATATACACTGTCTGTTCAATAATGTGAATTTTCATTTAACTCAAAAAATATTTAGTTGATCATCAATTTTTATTTTGTCTCGTTCAAAGGTACCCCCCTCCCAGAGATATATTTGTGCCATCGTTTTTTCCAATCCTCGAAACAGTTCTGATATGCAATTTTTGGTATGTCCTTGAGCTCTCCAGCGATTCGGTTTTTATTTCCTCAATTGTCGCAAATCGCCGTACTTTCATCGGTCTCTTCATTCTTGGGAACAAAAAAAAGTATCAGAGTGCCAAATATGGTTAATACGGTTGCTGAGGCATGATTACGATGTTGTTTTTGGCCAAAATCACGAGTGGGCAGGTGGATTATCATGACGCAAAAGCCAGGAATCGTTTTTTCACGATACAGGACTGACTTACCGTCTAGCTGGCTGACTGTCTCACTGACTCACCGCCTGACTGGTTCGTTGACTCGCTTACTGTACTGACTCACTGACTAACCGGTCGACTGACTAACTGATCGGCCGACTGACTGCCTGACCGACCGACTGACTGTGTTACTCACCGACCTACTCACTGACTTGTGTGACTCACTGATTAACTGACCGACCGACTGACTCACCAACTGACTCACCAACTGATTGACTTACTGACTGACTCTCCGACCTATTAACTGAATAACCGACTGACTGAATCACCTACTCAATCATCGACTAGCAGTCTCTCAGAATGACTCATTGACTGACTGCCTTACTGATTGATCGACTCACTGACTTATTCATTAACTGACTCACCGAGTGACTGATGACTGACTTATTCACTAATTAACTCACCGAATGACTTACCCACTGAGGAACCCTCTGACTGACTCACCGACTCACCCATTGACTAATTTGTCGACTCACTGACTGACTTACCCGCGGACCGACTCACTGATTGAATAATTGTCTGATTCATCGACTGACTCGTTGACAGACTGCCTGACTCATCGACTCGCCCTCTGACTGACTCATGGACAGATTGACTCGCCCTTTCAACGACCGACCAACAACTGACTCACGGGATGACTGACTCAATGATCGACAGACTCACCCACTAATTGACTAACTAACTGAATGGCTGCCTCACAAACTGACTGACTCACATACCGACGCACTGTCTGAACTATGACTCACTTACTTCCTGATTGACTGGATGGCTGACTCACAAACTAACTGACTCACAGACCAACTCACTGTCTGAACTATTGACTGCGTTTTGACTGACTTTTTCGCTGAACGACTCACCGACTCAGACGGACTCGCATACTGACTCACAGACTGACTGACAGACAGACAGACTCATGGATGACTGGCTGACTCATTGACAGACTGAGTCAATGATCGACACACCGAGTGACTGACTCACCCAATATAACCTAATTAACATCGAGTGACTCACTGACTGATTCATCTACTACAAATTTACTGACTCACAGACAGACTTATTGTCTGAAGCACCAACTGACTCTTAGACTTACTGACATCCACTGAGTGACCAATTGAATGACAAACTGATCGACTGATTAAGTCACTGGCCGACTCACTCAGTGACACATTGACTGACTCACGGTATTAGCGCACCAAACTACCTGTGTCAACATAAATACGCTTTATGCAGTAGTAATATCCAGTCTTCGGAGATTAACTCAGGATGTATGAACCTCTGAAGAAGCTAGCCACTCACGCCAGCGGAACGCCAGGAAAAAATTCAAAAAATCGACGGCCTTCAAACCCGAAACTCAGTCACACAAACCCTCGGCCGCGAAAGCCTTAACCATTTTGATGATTTATTATTATCGTTTGACAGATTAGTAACATTATTGTTGAGTGAATAATTAATTTTACAGTACAATAATGTGGTTACAGTAAATTTATAACTTTCAATCTTAAATTGGAGATGACTTTGTCTTATGTTTTGCATATTGAAACATTCAAATTGTTAGATATTGGAGTTGGAGAATGGGATATAAAATATGGTCCTACAGAATAATTGACGAATTTCATGAAATGGACCGAAAATCGTAAAATTTGGTTACTTTTTAGTGTTTAAAAATTTAATTTAAAAAAATTAAGCAAATTTTTATCAAAAGATTGTTAGGTTAGGTTATTTGTCGACTTTTATTGGTTACACAAATTGATGATAGATGGGTATTCTGTTGTTGTCCCAACTGTACTCAGTTTCTCACGTGATTTATATTGGTTTTTTGGTATTGAGTTCCAAAAAACTACTGCTATACATTTTATGGTGCTCGATCAAATCTTTTTTCAACCGTAATAATAAAACAATGATTATGAGTCTATAAATACGACTTTAATGCGATTATGTACAACATCGACATCTCTATAACTTAGAAACTAACATAAAAGAGGTACTTTATAAATATCTATATACTTTTCAAATAAAACTAAAATACAACTTCGAACTGAATCCGTTTATACAAAGAAATATCTAGAATTGAAATACAGTTATTTTTCAGAATTAATTATGAACAGATTATCCTCTAACTGAATAAGACTAACACAGAAATTATCGTAAAATGTTGTTACTTTTTCACAGAATAAACGCCTGGTACATTTTCTAGAACGCCAAAACTAAATATTTCATAATTCCATTTCTTAAAAAACCCCATACAAGTTTTCAAAGTACTCGAAAAGTTTTTTGCATATGCCAGATCAAAATTAAACTCATATTGACATACTTTTGAAAACTAATTGTTTAGAAAGATTCCAATATTTTTTTAATCAAGTTGTCAAATACAAAACTGATTCAGCTCAGGAGTAATGAACTGTACAGCTTTTCATTTTCTGCTTCAATAAATGAAGGGGAACCCATCTGAAATAAGCACTATCAATTATGAACATTGACTACACAGAATACAGTTATTTTGACATTCGTAAAAAGCACTTGACCGCTGCATTTGATGTAATTAGTTGTATGAAAGATATTCAGAACTACAATTGGGACAAAAATATTGTTTGAGCCAGAGTCAAGAGTTTGTAATGGAAATTTATATTGGTACAATTTTATTCAGATAGGTTGTCTCTTTTTATTTGTATCTGACTTTTTCTCCAACAAACAGTGTTGAAAAATCTATTTTCTGGTTGTACGATTTTACTAATTTTGACCAAGTTGAATTCCAACTATAAAATTATCTAAGAAGCATGAAAACCTGTATGAGAAATATTTCTAATAGTTTTCCGATTGATAAAATATGTTTCAAACAATGTGATAATTTTACAAAATGATATACCAATCAAGCCATGCCTTCCCAAAATATTAAGTAATTCGCCAAGACAAATTTCAACAAAGTATATCGAATATATACTAATAAACACAAAAAATATACAAGTTAATACCTTCTAATTTTGCTTTACAGTACTGTTTACTGTATAAATGTCACACGTTGGTACAAAGGAACAAATCTACGCCTAAAAATAAATTTTGTGATGAGCTAACCTGTTTATAAATCTATCAATACATAGAAAATGTCTATACTGGTCTTCTAAACACCAATCTACTGATTGTTCATGTAATATATAAAAATTGGCAAGATTCCATATTGTACAGCCCCAATAATATAAAAAGGATTGATAAAAATTATATGATCAATGCAAGAGGAATGTCATTATATTAATCGCATAAATTTCAATTTGATTTCATAATAAATTCAATTCTGTACCAGTTGTAAGGAAGGAGGAGGAGGATCTCTTCCCATCATCTCTAATTGATTCATATTTCATTGTTGCTGGGACTTCTGTTTCTACAGAGTTATTGACCAGACATAGATCATCATCATCAGACTCAATATATTGAACCAGCTGTGGAACTAGTGGAACCGTTGGTACAGAACCAGAATAGGACATTAGAATAATGGAAAAATTCATATGGGAACACATATATGAAAAACATTTATGAGAGGTCCGCCTGAGGACAGAATCGAAGAACAGCTTCAATAGAGCAGGGATCAACTCAAATCAATCACTGGACACTGTCCAGTTGGAAATAGTATTAGAAAATCAACTGTCAGGCCAGTCACGTTTGCAAAAAAAGAGGTCAACCTCGGAATGAGCGATAATACGCTATGAACCGGTATACACCTTCATTTTGGTGTTCTAAACACTGTCTCGAAAGTCTCATGAAATCTCGTGTCTGCGTCGGTAGTTATTAGGGTCAAAGGTCGCGAAACTCAGTTTTCCGCGATTATCTAGGTTTTTTTAGCTCCAATGTTTTTATCATTCAGTATAGAAATCGTAGATCATAGAATTTGCGACAAATTTAGTTCACAAATGTTTTTTGTACGCCAGAACGTTTTTGAAATCAGGGCAAGTTCAACCGTCAATCTCATAAATACTATCTTGTATAGAGTAGTTAAATCGATGATATATTAACAGTAAATACTTTGTATTTGTATTCATTTGCATTTTAAATGGAATTTTTATCTTATAATATGACCTTTTTCTGGATGAGCACCCGTACATAATACGATCTTCATGTATAGTTAGTTCATGAAGCAGATGTTTTGTAGTTGTGTGGACCGGTTTATTTTCCCAGGGACCAGGGACTGAATATATTGTTGCTTCAGATCTCGGCAACGACGGACATACAATTTTAAAAATGATGTTTTTTTTTGTTTCATTTGTTGTGTTGTTGTGTTTCATTTGTCACTATTACAAGGTGATTCTGTTCTTTGATGTGATAAAATTTAAACGCGCCATAAAATTGTAATTGTAAAATCCCTATAGATCTATTGTAACTCTTCCAAAAGATAACTGTAATCAAACAGTTTAAGAGCAACCTGCAAGAAGACTGCCTCGTACAGCAATTACATGAAAATGGATTACTCATCTTACTAGCGATATTAAATGCTCCTAAATTTGAGGACAATATCCATCACCTTCTTTATACTCAGCTCATAAAATCAACTAATCTTCATGAACTAGTCCAATTGCCTTATTATCATCTCTTATTTCGAAATAAGACCCCAAATATGACTGGACTGTATATAGTGGAACTTTAACTTGCAGACAATGTAACAAGGGTCAGAGACAAGTCAGTCTTTTGGGAGATGGAAGATTAAAAAAAGCGGTAAGCCAGTGTTTTGTGGAGCACAAGTTAGACAGTTGTCTTGCAGTAGAAAGGTTTTATCATTGAATTTATACCGATCTGTACATTTGCACCATGCATGTTAATCCGTCTCCACCCCTTTATAAACTCTAGGGCAATACTTATATGTGGGATTTAGTACTCACACCACCCAAAATTGTCCAACTATTTTTCTTGGACAACATTTCTCATAATTACTTTCAAATTTGAGGTTCAAATGCAGTATAATTTTGCTGATTTGGATTCACGTTTTTTGTGTGTATTGAATGGAATATATTTAAATTGTAATCATTTTTCCAGTAATGGGTCAAAATAAACATAACCCACCTACCCTAAAAAGATAGTTTTGATTTTTGATTCAATAGATAGAAATATCCGAAGCATTAATTTTGCTGTGAATCCAGCGATTGAACTTTTTCAAGTTAAGGTGCAGCTTAAAAGAATCATATGCTTCTCACCACACCGTGCGTTAATGTGAGTGGAGTTTCTGGGAAAATATAACAAATACAAACCTCTTGCATTCACATTTCATACGTGCTAAATAAAAAAAAAAGATGAAATGATTTTCATCTTACATTTTCAGGTTTTCATTAACAGTTTTTTATTCATAGTATGAAAATTTTAATGGATATTAGTTATTTCTGATTTATTGCCAAACAATTACATCTATTAATTTTTGATTTTTCCCAACTCATATGAACTCATGTATCCATTGGAGTAACTGAATAATGTCACTAATAGTTTGTTTGATTTTACTTTATCTTATATGGAAAAACAGATCCACTCGAAAGTGGACTACTCAATATACAAGAATTTACAAATCCCTCTGTAAACTACTGGTTCTTCAAGAGCATCACATCAAGGTTATAAAAATATGCAATAACAAATTTTCAATATAATATAGTGACACCCTATGAGTTCAGTTTGAAATGAACAAAATATCATTAACCATGCTTATTACACAATATTTTGTTATTAATATCTTTGGTGGCAGTGGACCAATCAGAAAAATGGTTAATAATATCTTGTAGAGGTTCATCCGAAGGCTCAATTGAATCAAATGATAAAATACTTCACCAAAAATTGTAGTATACAAATTTTTATTATCGAGAAGTTCCACTTCGATGTTGGTTGGAAAAGTGTACGGTTGAAATAGTTTGATTTAACCGAGACCACAAAGCTAGTGAAATTTCTTCGAGTGCACTCCTTAAAATTAGTAAGCTTATTCTCACACCTACAATGGAAGAATTTTCCTACAAGATAGATTTGAATAATCTCTTTTGAATACATATTATTTACTCTTTCCTATTTTTATATAGTAGTTAATTGACGAAAAAGAAACATTCAGAACGAGTCACCTAAATACATGCATTTTTCACAGAAAATTCAGTTATATACATAAATGTACAGGATAGTTAATATTAGATAAATTATTTTTGTGCAGCTTAAATATGAGATGTTCTGTATAGTTATACTAGTTGTTGAAATCTTTCACCTGCCAATTGATAAAACTTTGTAAACTACAGAAATTTCAAGACCTCACATATTTTTTTCAATGGTACTTTTTGCTTAAAAATTTTCTAGTTATTCTCTTATCCATTTATTTTTTCATTTGTTGATGTTATATTTAGTAAATAAATTTGTTCTTGTGAACTATTTGTTAAAAAAAGACAAATATTTGGATTTTCATTCAAAAGTGGACATTTTTAAAAGATCAATGAAGAAGGGTGACCAATACTTGATGAAATTCCATTATAACGTATTCAAAAAACAAGTTAATGTGAGATTTTTACTTGATAGGTGACGTAGATCAGGAGTATACAAGTTGTCTTATGGTTCTTGTCCGAAATTGTATAGGGGACAAACCGGAAGAACTTTTTCTAAAAGAATAAAAGACCACAGATGTAGTTTTTTGAATTGAAAGACCAATTCAACATCAGCGAATCATCTTCTGACAGGGGCACGAGGTCAAACACGACCATGACATATTGCATTCGGAAGACAAAGATTCAAACTTAACATTTTGGAATATTTAAGAAATCAGTAGATGAAAAAACTCGAGATTGATAAATGATCAAATAGATTTGAATTGTTTCCCTTTGTTGAATTTAGTTTGCAAAGAGGAAATTAGTAATTAGGACAAACCTTGAAAGTAGTAAATTGTTTGTCATTATTCTCCAGTCTTATGAGTCGAAGTTGTCATGTAGAGATTCGCCAGATAGTGATGTTCATAATGAATCAAAGTACTATAAAAGCTCAGCACAACAATTGACCACATTTTACAATTTATCTCAGGTTTATTTCACTGCTAGACTGCCAATACAACACAAAAACCTCAACTGAACTTCAGACTAATTCTCAAATGAATATCGCCTCATTATCTCACTTCGTACTGCACTTTCAACTAGACTAGCCCCATCTGCCTGTTGGTAGTGATTATATATTCTAATGGAAGTCTCTGGAAGCCAATAGGAATTTGATTGTCGATTCCAAGGGAAAAGTCGTCCTTTCATTTTGACAGTTTATTTTAAATGTTTGAATTTTTATTGTTTTTTTGATTGTACTATTGTAATTTTTACAACTGGTTGGAACAATGTAATAAATGTTTCCTCAACTTAACTGTGTAGAAAAAAAATCATTAATTGAAGTTTCTATATTTTTTTCAAGATGACTTGAATCAACTATTTTAGGAGGTATAATAAAATTTCATTTTTATGTAATATTGAGAATACGCTGCCAACTGGTATCCTTGGTTCAACTATGGTTTCTTTATCCTCCTCGAATGCTTTATACTACTTGTGGATATTCACTATACACCTTATGCTCTTTAGTTTCATAACATATAGGTGTTTTTATAGATTGTCACTAACAATTAAATATAGGAACATCATATAAGTCCATTCACTGTTCACCTATTGAGTTGAATTTGATTGGAAGAAATAAGTCGGAGTGAATGATTTTGAAATGAAAACCTGCTATTTTGTTTCCAAATGAAATGAAAATCAATAATAGCAATGTGAGATGTGACACATTATACCATAAAGTACACATAATATTGGAAGAATCATTTATTTTGAAAGAAAACTCACTATTGAGACAGGTTATAGAGAAATTGAGAAAAAATCAAAAATAAATCAGCCTTATCAAAGTTCTTAATGAAAAATTATTATTACTAGAGGGGAAATTGTGAATTGGAAGTGAAAATATAAATTATTGTAGTAATCACCGAACAATATACAGTGAGAAAAGAAGACATATCATTTTCTAATGTGGAAATTGGAAAATACCGAAGAAAAAGTTAAAAGAGGGAAGTGAAGGGGGTATAGAATTTTTCGTGAAGAAGAAAATTGGCAAGGAAAACGAAGACTTCATAGTCAGAGATTTAGTAGCTGTTGATTTCAAATATTAAAAAAAAGAAATGAATATTTTGAAATAAAATCAAGAAATATTCAGCTCTACCAACTACCTACACAATAGGTTCTGGTAAATGCCTGCCGGAAAACAACTACTTCCCCGGCTAATGCCACGCTGAATATTGCATCATGTCTCAGGCACTGAATGAACGAGGAACATCTGAGAGACTAGCCTCTGTGATGTATATTGCATTAATGTCATATAAAATTCAATATTCAGTGTGGTATCAGCCGGGGAAGTAGTGCAGGTAGTTAGGGGTGAAGACTATTTTGAGATTTCGTTTCGAAATATTAATTTTGTCATACCTATGTATTTCTCCTCAATACGGTCTTCAAGACCGTATCGAGGAATATGAAAACTGACTATTATGTCAAACTCAACTATGTATTTGTGTTGACTTGGGTGATCAATACATTCAATTTGATTCATGAACTATTCTGGTGAAAGCTTGAAATTTCTATAATTTTTTGTTAGAATGCCAAATCTGACGTTGTTAGTGCTTGTGGGAAAACTATATTGAAAAATATATAACAACAAATCTGTTAACTATTCAGAACACTGATCCACATTCATTGAAATCAATGATAAATGGAATTAACAAAGCAGGGGAATACTGTGGGTCTATCAAGTCATTCCACAAAAACTGAAATAGGTTTGAATGAAATCGAAATTTTTTACTCTAGCACATACTCATGTCTGTGAAGGAATATAAACTTTGGGGAATTGATTTTCGATGGTTATTTCACACTAAGAAATGTAATTGTTCTGCCTGATGACAAACAATCACAGTTGAAAATGGTTCTCATGGAGATGAATATGATTTTCATCCATCATCCATCTAAAGGATATTACTACCTAAATATACCTTATTAGAATTTTTTTTACTTTTCCTTCATTCATGCTAAAAATTATATCATTCTTCTGCTTTACTATAACATATCGAATTATTTTACGATGAATCAGCATTATTTGTACACTCAAATAATAAAAATGTATAGGTTTCAGGAGCAAGAAAAATTACAAAAAGAGTAACGTCCTGAAAAAATATATATTTTTTCTTGTTTTTTTTGTAACTTTGAAATTGTTACTCTGCTGTTAGTTATGAATAATTATATTGGAAATTAAAGTGTTCTTTCAATATGCATACATTCCCCTATATTCGTATATCTAATGCGATATACTGCTAATAATCTGCGAATTATTCTCAAATGAATAGAAACAGAAGAATGGTAATTTTTCCATATGAACGTCAATTTTGTATTGACATTTTGAACAATAGGGAAGTGCAGTACGAATTGCCAAATCACGTAAAAAATTACTACCCCTCAAATTATAATTTTTTGATTGGTTCGCATAAAGCATAGCGTAATCTATATACCGGGTGAAACTGACTCATGGTCGACCCTCTTTTTTTCTTTATTTTACAAGCTATTTTCAAAAAATTAGAAATATTGAATATGCTCACAAAGAGACTTCTGGCATACTTGGACATGTTTTCCAACTTTTGTTTTTTTCAGAAATAACATAAAAGTTTGATTTTAAAATGAAATACCATGTATTCTATTATATTTTTAAATCTACATAATATTCTGAATCCAATGATACCCCATAGTTGATATTTAAATTATGGATTGAAAAGAAGTCTAACGGAGTTAATATTGAGGAGGTGATATTGCAGGCCAACTGACAGAACCATGTGTTCCAAACTAAACTTGACTTATAGACCATAAGGAGTTTATATGCAGCACACACAATTTTTTCAGCTTTACTGTGTATCATCTAATAACTATGGGATTGGAACCTTTGGTGTGAAAGCTGAATAACTTCTTTAATCAATTACCCAAACACCAAACTAATATTTTTGCA
>WOGP01006779.1:0-12161 GCA_015342065.1 Leptinotarsa undecemlineata | reverse complement strand
CCGAGGCTTTGGCTAAATCTTGGTGGCACTCTAGTACTAGCCCTGAGGTAACACGTTGTCTGTTCAAGGCTAATAGGGCTGCTATCATTGCAGATTGTTATGTTTTTGCCAGCAATTCCTTTTCGGGTTATTTCTTTTGTGGCGATTGAGATACCAGCTAGTTCTGTTTGGACCACGCTGGTATTTTTTAAAATTCCTCACCTAATCCTTAGGCTCCATGATCTGGAGTACATTCCACATCCTGGTCCTTCTTTGATTTTTGAGCCGTCTGTATATGTATATACGTATTGCATTTGTATCATCTGAGTCTCCGTTTCATTTGTATTTTGTAGGATTTACTGAACACAAACCTGGGTTCAATTACATCACTGGTTGCCTGCAGCAGAGATTGCGCAGTAAGCGCTTCTTGCCATAGGCTTAGCCTCAATTGGCCCTTTTTATACTTCAAGGTTTACACCAGCCGTGCGCTATCATAATTCTTACCCTTGTGCAAATTGATTTGGAACTGCATATCATTACCGAGATCAAGACTAATGTTTTTGTGGTTGCAATTCACAAAAAGAATAGTTGTCCCCATGAAAGAGGAGGCCTAAACTTCTCAGTGGATTGTCTAAATGTCATATAAATATTAAATGAAGCTGTGAGTCTAATATAAGTTTCAATATGAGAACCTCTCAAACTGAATATAAAGAATATAATTGAATTACCATGACTTTTCCATCATCTCCAGCACTGTACAAAATTCCTTTGTGGTAGAGTAGAAAGTTTATGTCGAATTCATGCTTGTCAGCGTCATCAGCTCTACAACCTACTCGAAGAGGCATTTTTCTGGAATAAATTGTATGTGTTACTGAGAAAAAATTGTTGAATGTTATTGATCCACAGAGAAACATACAGAAAATAATTGAATTCAGTTGTACTGAGATCATTTCGAAGTGTCAACAGCTGTGTTTCATAGAACGTTTCAGATGAAATGTTTAAATGAACATACTAGGTTTGACTTCAGAGATATTATAACCGTTATATTCCTAAATATCTCATTTCAGATTTTCTGAAGTGGATAATAGGTTGTGGTTACTGAACCTTGTGCCGATAGAGAAACTGAGGCCTATTTTGAGGCTAAAGACAAATCGTATTCTGAAAATGGTATCGGGAAATTGTATATCCGCTATAATCGTTGTATTTCATCAACACTTTTTTCTATGGTTAGTCTTCGAACTTTCAAGCCCAAATTATGTTGTGATCTATTGAAACCAAACTGTCATTATATTGTTACTGTTGAAAACATTAATGTTTTATAGATTATCTTCTGAATCGAAAGTGAATGATTGAATAAAAAACTTTTAAAAATAATATTGTACATATTTGTGGTAATCAAAATTGACCTTTATCATTTCTATAAAAGTTATAAATTGTTAACAATCTTTTCAAGAAATGGTTTCTTTAAACAGTGTAGTGTAGTGAATTTACAACCATATCTACACCCACATGTATAACTGGTAGTTGAATTATAATATAAAACTGTCCTTTTTGTTGAAAAATGGTAGCTTGCTGATTTCTGATAACAGTATATACATCCAAAACATGTACTTCTCCCAAATACCAGAACTGTGAGTGCCAACAAGTAGATTAGGTCCTTCAGAAGATGATAATAAGTCATCTTGTGTGAAAGTATTAGCTAATTTTAACTAAGTGATCCATGAAAAGGGAAACAATAGACTGTTTGGAATGAGAAGTATTTCCAAAATCTGAATTTGATTTGTTTCATTCAGAAGTTTGTGTTATTTTTTTTTCTTGTTCAGTGTTACCATCTTCATTCGAATTTGAAGGTCGTCGTAGTTTGGAACTGCATCCTGACGTTTCGCCAGCACGAGTGACTGGCCAAATAACTTCACTCATACCTTTATACGTTTTTTTTCTTGAAAAGGAATGCCATTTTTTACACACTCTTCAGTGTCTTCATGAATGAAAGCCATCTTGATGGCACTGAACTACTTCCCCAGTCACTTGATGAAGATATCACTGAACAACACCAGTGAAACTGAATTGATGTTTGCTTCTAGATACAACATTGAGTTTTTATATTAGTTTTTGACGCAACTTTTAAATGATAATTTTGCTCTTTGCTTATCGGTCGAAGAATGTAAGGTGCATTCCATTTTTTTTTTGAAAAAATGGTCTCCTTATGATCGTCAGTACACCACTGACATACTCGTTTCAAATTAGAAGACAGATTAATTTTATTTTTTATCACTGCCCACTTGGATGATATTCGGTATCACTACGAGTTTATTTATAAATGAATACTAATACTTCTGGAGATTTCCAGAGAGCAGCTAAATATATACGGGTATAAAAAAACAACGCATCGTTTCTCACTTTCCCAAATTCACTTCATCCCGATTGTTGGAATAAAAAAAGAAAAACGACAATTTACGATCTAAATACATACATTTTAAGTTGGGAATGAACTTCAACACGCACCCCTCAATTATTTCTCTTGAACTGACGGAACATCAGATGCAACTAGGTTTAAATCGTTTCTGACAACAAAACATTCGCCAAAATAGCCAATAAATTATATTTAGAATACATCCTCCGAATATTCGTTACTATTTTGATTCTAAGGGAGTAAACCAAAAACAAGACAAAAATATGTTTAGTATGTCTGCACGAACGATGAACTTGGTGGAAATAGCACTGTTTATTTTTGGAAAAGTGTTCGGTTAGTCTACCCTGCAGTGGCGCGCGTGGATAATCTTCACAAGGGTGTACCATCAATACATATAATAAAAGTGTACCTGACTGTATATGAAAGATATTTCAAAAAACTATTATTGGAAATCTTAAGTGAAACAATAGAACCCAGAATGACGATTGTTGGAATTCTGTTTGTTTCTCTGTCTGTTTGTCTGTCCGTTTGTGCGTAATAATTAAAAAAAACGGCTCAACCGTTTTGGCCGCAGGACTATGATGAAATCAATCAAATCTGGAAACACTTCAATAATGGATAATTATTATTATGTTGAATAAAGTTTTCATGTGTCCAATTATAATCTATACCATGAGTCTGAACTGATGGATACTTGGAAAATATTCCCATACAGCTCAAACATACACTAACGAACGAGTATAGCCAAACATGTCAATTATTCATATGACATCCGGTATAAGATGAATTCATTAAGTATACAATAGATGTTGAAAACTATTGGACAACGAGCAGCTATAGTTACCTTGCTCTAAAAATGTATGTTTAAATACTCGGTCATTTAGAATTACTTAATTGAATTCCACAAGTTAAATGAACATTGAAGAATGGGTTACACAGATTCCAAGAAGAATAGTATATGTAATTATAGATGTTCTTTAAAAGCGTGTTTTTTAGTTTCTTGAACTATATTTATTTTTCATTTTTTAGTTTCGCATGCTATAAAAGCGCGTTTTTTAGTCTTTTCAAACTATAATTATTTTATCTAAAACTTTGGTATTAATCAGCCGTATATTGTTTAGAAAAAAGTCCATTAATATTTTCCGATTCCGGAGAGGGGGCCTGAAAATTAGCTACCAAGCCCAAAGCAGCAGACGCATATAGAAGTGTTACAAATAAGGCAGCAGGTGCGCGTGTTGATAAAAAAAATACTTTTTCCAAATAAAGAAATATATGTAAAGGAAGTTCGAATTATATCAAGGAAGTTACGTACAGCGCCACCTGCTTGCGAATGAATCAAGCAATAATGTCAATAATTCTGACAAATAGAGATTCATGCATACATACCTACATAAAGGTGAATACAAAGCGTATAATAAAAAAGTTACTGTGATAGCTGATGCTGATGCTGAGATAATTACGGATATTCTGAAAGTAGCCGAAATATTTTGCTGAATATTTCATAACCATGTGAAGACATTGTCTTTGTGAGTTTTCACTTTCATTCATTCATTTGGTACAAACTTGTAATCACTATCATCATCATTATTTTCAATATGTTTCACAGTCTGTGTACTTGCATGATGACAAAATATAATTGTCATTATATCCTGTATATTTCTAGAGAAATCAATTGTTTGGTTTACTTTAGTTGTATTTCAGAAATATTGGACTATGTCCTCTTATAAGTCTGACCCCTATCCTTTTTTGAAATCCTTTGGTTACGCCTGTGGTTCTCAAACATGCTCACCAATGAAGTGAAACAATATTTATATTAAAAATTCACATTGGTTTAACTTTGAAACAAGTGTAAGGGTATTTGCGAATCAAAACAAATACCCTCTTCGAAGCATATGATCTGAAACAAAGGAGCTAATAAAACATTTTCGACATGTGTAGAATGTGTTGTTTTTCAGTCGGAGTTGACCCAAAATGTAAAAAAAACGTGATTCGTAATTGAATGCGGAGTACAGATTGTTTGGATGAATTTGTGTGAAAACTACATGTAGGTTACCCTGGTAGGTTACTAACAAATGAACTGAGTATGAATGCAAAGTTTGAGAAATAATGTCCTGAATAACACAGTTACAGTACGGAAAACAGTGAAGCTCTATCATTATGGTATTTTTTCCACTAACGTAAGTACGATTTCCAAGAATTCATTTAACACTACCAGGGCTGAAAAGTGTCGGGCATAACACATAGATGACTCTAGTCTTATCCCATTCACCGCTTCTCCAGTTAACCATAAAAAAAAAATTTTGAAATTCAATAATATTCTGTGTATGGGTCTCCAGCTTCCTGAAAGTACGTTTCCTGCAAATGGCCATCATTCCATTTGTCTTCAGGCGTCTTCAGGAGTGTGATTCTTTCCAGTATGTATCCAAAAGCAACTTCTATGGATGATTTGAACATTTTTATGGAGAGTTCATTTCGAAATTGAATTTTTTCTTCTTTCCTTTGAATGTGTGTATAACGATTGAGAAATAGAAAGCCAAAACCGAATAAATAGTTATAAGTCTATGTTATTATGGTGGTGACTTTCAGATTTGTCGTTGTTCAATCCCAGTTTCATACAGTGTGGCACACTTAAGATGAAGACACCACTGTATTTTAGTAATTTTTGAAAGCAGAGATTTTATTTTTAGTACCGGCGTAGATATTCATGGATTGCACTTTTATTCGCAATACCTAATACTGAAAAAGTTGCTTAAAAATCGATTCAGTCTCATATTTAGTGTTTCAACAGTTTTCAAATTGGGCTAGAGTATTATGGAAAAAAATGAACTATTTATACCTACCCCAAATATAAGTTTATATAAGTTGGGAAAGTTAGTTGAAAATAATGAAGATAAAACATCCAAATTTGAGAAATCAGGAGTATATAAATTGAAGTGTGGAACGCGTCTTAAGGTATACAGTGTGTCTCACTTCTCATGGAAACACCCCAGTATCTTCCGTAATATTCGAGGTAGAACGATGAAACTCTCTGGAATGATGGAAATGCTCAAAATGCACCTACCACCTGAATGGGGTTGGCCAAAGTGATATACATTGTCCGCGACTCGCGATGGAACACCCCATTTTTACGGTAAAACAGATTAGGAGGCAAAATAGGCTCAAAATTCCTTCAGAATCGTGATCAGCTCTACCAACTTACTACAATAACACTTTTTTCTTGAAAAAATTCAAGTCCTAAAAAATCAGAATTTGTTTCACTTCTCATGAAAACACCCTCGTAACTTCCGTAATAATTGAAGTAGATTTTTTTTTTGATTTTGACATCAAAACATGAACGAAATTGTTTAAGAGAAACTCGACTTTTGTTTTCACATAAATAATTTATTTTTTATTTTGTTGTCAGGAAAGTTATGCCTTCTCAATAAGGGAGAAAATGGTAATTTTGTAAGACGAACGGAAATATGTTATCAGTGAAGTTTCAGGAAAAAAGTGTATTCATAGTAAGTTGGTAGTCCTGATCTGAAGGAATTTTGAGCTTATTTTGCCCCCTAATATGTTTTACCGTAAAAATGGGGTTTTCCATTGCGAGTGGCGGACAGTTTATATCACTTTGGCCAACTTCATTCAGGTGGTAGGTGGGTTTTGAGCATTTCCATAAGTTCTAAGAGTTTCATCGTTCTACCTCGAATATTATGGAAGATACGGGGGTGTTTCCATGAGAAGTGAAACACACTGTATATTGTTCAAACTGGCAAAACATTTAGGAATCGAATCCAGGAATATCATCCAGCTATGTTGATAAGAAAACAAATTCAACATATTCAAATAATCTTTTCAGAAGAAAATCATATCTTTAACGAAGAGTTCGAAATTTTACACATAGAAAATAAAGATTTGAAGAAAATTGGAAGAAATGAAATCTAATAAACTCAAAAGTTCAAATATTCCAATAAATGACCAACTGAATTTGTATAGATCACCATTATTAAACTCATTTTCTTAAAAATAAAACGAAGAAAGTATTATTATACTTTTAAAAATGAGTGAAATACAGAGGTGTAGGGGTGTATTCATCTTAAGTGTGCCACACTGTATATAATGTTCATGAAAAGTAAGATGATTTGAGCCAGCAAGGGTCATACGAAATTGTTTATTTACTTTAGTTACGATTTGTTTAGTGGATTCTATTTTGTTTTCTTCTATCTGCCGCCCTGTATATAATTGTAATTAAAAGTGAGATGATTTGAGCCTAACAAGGGTTATTCGAAATTGTTTACTTATTTTAGTTACGATTTGTTCAGTGAATTCTTTTTTATGTTCATTTTTCTGCCACCCTGTATACAATTTTCATGAAAAGTGAGATGATTTGAGCCTAACAAGAGTCATTCGAGATCTTTTATTTATCTTAGTTACGATTTGTTTAGTGGATTCTTTTCTGTGTTCTTCTCTCTTGGTTCTAAAAACTGTTGATGAGAATATGAAGTTGATAAACTTAAAGAAATCTGAAAAGAAAATTCCAGTATTTTATTCCACGCAGAAGTAAAAAATCTTCGGAGCAAGCGAATCAGATCTCATTTTTTTAAATGATATTTATTAGTGACAAATACATGCTATAGTAAATAGTAACAGTTTGAATAATATCGATGAACAAAACATGTCCTAATCGAGTATCAAATTGAATAAAAAAAGTTCTTTTGTAAGGTTTAAAAGGCTTACATATTTGTATGTGTGTTTCAGCAAAATTTTCAACTCCGTTTTCAGGCACCCAGTCATAATTACTTTTTCCCTTTCTTCTTTTTCTTCTGAGCATCAGGCCAAGGAAATCCTCTCCATTTCAAAAGATCCTGAACGCTATGACAAGTGGTATATGCATTTTCCATAGCTGCTTCCGTGAATATATCAACGTTGCATCTTCCGCTTTTCGATCTACCCTTTCTCCCTCCTGATTTTTTCGGTTTCCCTCCTTTCTTTTTGTTTTTATCTCCGTTTGAATTACCATTTTTCGATTTCTTCTTTTTGCCTTTACCTACCATGATAAATACACTAACTAACGCTATGTTTAATCGATATTTACAGTCGAGTGAGAGCACGATATTAAGGTAATGTTTGATCAATACTTAGAATTACAGTTTGGGTTTTTATATTACACGTAGTTCCATAATGATAATAATAATAATACGTCCCCATTCACAATAAAAGTACAGTTGAAACAGACGAAAAGAGAAAGAAGAATACAACTCTCAGCCTGGAAATAGCAATAATTGAACAATAATAAAAAAATAGACGGGTTAACTATGTGATACTATTTTGACAAGATCAGACATTTAGTTCATGCAACAGCTGTAGAAAATTCCTTTCATATTGCCTAGGTTGGGAACGGAGAAGAGACTAAACAGTTAGGTGGGTCTTTAATCATTTTTGAAGTTTTCAATTGTATAATATCGAAACTCACAGGGTAATTGATTATAATGTTTGGGTGCATTATATGAGAAGCAGCAGGTGAAGATGAAAGACTTGTGTTTGGTGATGACCAAAACTGAACAGAAAGTAGTCATGTTGACGAGATATCAATACTTATTGTGTGAGTAGATGCAGTGTTCTAAGTTTCTCAATTTTTAACCATCCTGATTCTCACATGGCTGAGGATATATCATCATATTTCCGGAAACCAAACTAGAAACGTAGACAGCTAATAATATTAACGCAAATAGGATATTTATGTTCTATTTATCTGTATCAACTTTTGATAGATATTCATAAAAATGAATCAACGTTGAACAGATATTGTGATTTCACGATCATGATACTTGAAGATGTGATTTGTTGAGGGCCAGTAGATTCAGACTGAAAAAGTCAAGCAGAAGCTCGATGTCAAAGTTTGAGGTATATAATATAAATAGAAGAGGAGCTAAAATTGAGCCTTGTGGAATACCGCGATTTATCTTCGATGGACTGGATACTATATTGTCTAGTTTCATTCTTTGCGATATTTTGACCAATGGATTCTGTGACAATGAGGGGGAATAACATTATTTATCGTATCGAAAGAAAAATCAAGCATAACAAGTGTTGTAGCTTTCTTACAGTCAAGTGCGCTGAGAATATCATCTGTAATGTTCAAGATTGTCGTTTCACAGCTATGAGGTGGGCGGAAGCCCGATGGTTTTTTGGTAAAATGTTTTTAGTTGAAACAAACTGAGAAAGTTGGTTGTAAATCACTTTTTCATCACAAATCACACTCATCATTTTCTTGAATTCTCAATATCCATGTTAGTTGTATCCAATACGGTCTGTAGCCGGGCGGTTCCACGTGTGTGTTTTCTTCACTCAGTCAATCGGCCGATGTGTGAGTCGATGTTTTATGCCCCAGGCATGCATTTAAAACAAAATTTAACAGTTTTCAGCAATTTTTTTGGAAGTAGTAGAAACAGGTCTCATAAAATAACAAATTTGAAAATTACTTCACAGTACCAAAATTACTGAAACTGTCCTTAATTATAAGTTGAAAGATAATTACTTGTGTTTAAGTGGAGTTAGAAGGTTATTCAAATGCAGTGTTGCTTGTCAGTGCATTCCGGGAAAAGAATTCAAATTATCGTTATCTCATTTAATTGAACTATTATTGAGCTAATAATCACTTTGATGTGCATACATTTACTGAAACTATTACATCTATGTTATGTAACCGTCAGGACCGGCCTGGTTGATTTGACTACAACACATCGAGAAAGGAAATATGTACAGTGTGTTCATAGTATATATTTGAATCTCGTTCTCGAGATTCAAATAAATGAACTTGCAAAAAATGTTCTACAAAAACTAACCATGTTTTGAAAATTTCAAGAATTTGTATCTCGAAAAGAAATGATTTTTTGATAAACTTTTTGTAGGAAAAAAATGTTAATTTTGATGAGATCCACCACATACGTAGTTTTTGTAGTGTTCTCAGTAACTTCACTTAGTTCCCTAGGAGCTAACTAATATACATCGAAATAGAAAATCGTAAATCTCTGGAAACCTCCAGGCACCTCCAGGGTTGTTGAGCTTCTTTACTTGGAAAAGGTGTGGAAATTAGGTTTTTCATGGAAAGTACCAAAAGTTAACTGTCAAAAAAGTTAGGGCAATTTGAAATAAATAATGACAGCGTACGCAGCGCCTTCCAGACGTTACATGAAAATTAATACCAAATTATGATTGCCCCTGTCAAAAAACCCAAGTACCAAATTTCGTGCAAATAACTTATTTTTGTAGAAGTTATTTTCAAGAAACCCACAAAAATATTCAATTTCAACACCCTGTATCTCCGAAACGAAGCATCTCCGGACACAAGTTTATATAGCCTCTTCTTCTTAAAATTGTTTCACAAATACGTCAGTTGAATATTTCAACGTACTTATGTGACAACCTGTATATTTTAACGTACTTATGTGATACCCTGTATATTTCCACAATCCGGTCAAAATTCTCAATTTGACAGAAAATATGAAACAAGTGACGATTTTTCCCACTTATTTCTCGTTCAAAAGTCATTAAAATATTTAGTTCCTACAGCAGGAACATCTTTGAACATCTTCAGTAAAAACTACTTTGACTTCGTGAGATTTTTAGTAAACATTTTTACAAAAACGCAACAGTAGTTTCGCTATACAAAAGCTTCTTCAGGCTTGTCTTTACTAACTAAAATCTTCATATTCCATGTTTTATACTTGTTTTCACAATTTGAAGTACCGTAATTTCAAGTACCTTGATTTTACCTAGCCAATTAATGTTAATTGTGTACCTGTGTTTAGGAATAAATCAATAAATATCTGCGTAAGAAAAGAAGAGAAAATGAACAACCTCATTTGGATAAACCCGTAACGGATAAAATTATCTGAGCTTATGTACCAGTTTCCATAATTGAATAAATATTCATTAACGGGGAGTTATTCAATTCTATTTGGTCATTGAGTAAATCACCCGACTTCTCCAATCCATTTACTTGTGAACGTTCTGAAAGATTGAGTTCCAAACTTTTGTCTTCTGAATGTAACACGTCATAGTCGTCATTGAACTCACGTCCTTCTGCTGAAAGATAGTTTACAAATGGTGAACTGGTCTCTCTATTCAAAAAACCACTTCTATGTTCTTTAATTCTTTGGGAAAAAGTTCTCCCCGTTTGGCCAATATGGGCCACAAGTCAACTTATATACTCCTGATCTACCCGACACTGAAATTTAGTCATTATTGTTTTCAATAAATCTGACTAGAATATTATTTGTTCTGTCAGCCACGTCCAAGCATTCTTTTTTTTTAATCAGCGATATTATTGTTGGGTTCACCAAAATATGACAACATCCTATAGCATTCGCTATCGTTTCTTGTATTTGGGTAGACCCGGTCCATGGCTTTCCAAAAAATTTCGGTATGTATGTTCATATACATAGATTTTCTATCTTAATTTTTTTATTGAATCAGCTGGTGAACAATTCTTATGCGAAATATTCTGAATAAAGGAACCCAAGAACCATCCTTGATGAATCGATAACCGCCTTACCTCATTTTGAGAGTTACAGAATATTACATGAATTCATTAATCTGTTAATCTGGGATAAATCATCTGGATATTTTAAGACCGATTTCGATGCCAACCGAAGCGATTGTCGGCTTCATGGCCTACTTCGAGTTTGAAATGATATAGGAGTGAGTAGGGCAGTAATGAACTTTGAATTCGTATGGTACAATGACATACATGAAATATTGTTTCCGTGAATGGAACCGACGGTTTTTATATACAAAAATATTCCTATAACTTTAGAAATGTGTTCGAGTAACACTTTATCCTGAGATTTTCACTGAACAGTAAGGTTTTCTAATTCATCCAGTGGAAATTTCACAATGAAGTGTTGGATACGTTATGGATGTTCTTCAAGTATTGGTTAATCCCATCAAATATGTTGGAATGTTTTAAACATCTATATAAAAGGTGATTCAATGAATTTTTCCTAAATCTCATTTGATATTTGAATGTCTGAAAAATTATTATTACTGGTGGTGATGTTAGATGATGCCTGGGAATATTAGGTCTTCTAATTGAAACCATAAATGTGCGGATAGCCAGAAACACATGTCTGAGGTTTACCTCCATTTTTCGAGTGTTTTGTCTATAAATTTTCCCTTTTGATTCACATCATACACACCCAATAACATCTTCATCTCTGTATTTATATCCTGTACCCAAAAGTCACGCAGGTAGCTATAACTGCCTACGTGGTGATGTTTGATGATGCCTGGGAAAGCTAAGCCTTCTAATTGAAACCACTAATGTGCGGTCAGCTCCTGTTGGTGTCACCGTGCATATGTGAAGTTTTTCTTTGCAATTGGCTGCACCGCGCTGATGAGGCCAATAGCCAGAAACACGTGTCGTTTGGATTTGAAGCTTTATAACTTCTATTTAATTATATGCTAATTATATGCGAGCGCTTTCGAAAGCTGGTCATGCTGTCATCTACTCAAACTGAGTAGAGCCTAGATGATGCTGAATATGCCAAATTTATATTTCCTCGTTCACAGACTATTTCCTATATCTTTGAATAGAAAATGTATACCAGTGAGGATGACAGTGTTCCATCTAAGTATTATTATTATTATTATTATAAGTGCAATTTGTTACCATCCATTTGAAGTAGAACTCATGTGAATGATATCTGATTTTTATTCCACAACGAATGTTTGAAATACAAACTGAGCAGAGAAAAGTATCTTCTGTATAATTCAGTATACATATAGA